>JACXGK010001667.1:49218-65470 GCA_016801125.1 Novumbra hubbsi
GGGGGGGGGGGGGGGGGGGGGGGGGGGGGGGGGGGGGGGGGGGGGGGGGGGGGGGTTAAAGGGACACAAGGGTGGGAGAGAAGTAGAGAGGAGTGAGCCAGACAGCGGGGATGGGGGGGTGGCCCCTCTTCATCTTCAGACCCCCTGTATTCCTCCGTCTAGTCCAGTCACAGTGGTTTCTCTCCCTGTTGTGTTCTGTCGTTGTCTTGCCTTTTCTCTTTTTGTCATAAAACCTTACCTACTTACTTACTTACTTACGTTATTGTATGTGTCACAATCATTGCCTAGGTGTGTTTCGTATGCTTTTGATTCATCGTTAGAAAACTGGGTATTGGTCAACCCTGGGATCTAAACATCAAAGCACAAGCTGACTCCAGATACTGAACGAAGGGAGATGGGGGAACCTCTACATGACTCTAGAACCAGAAGATGTTACCTCTTCCAGGAACTTACCTCTTTTTGGGTTAAATATCTCTTTCTGTGTGTGTTATCTTATAACACATACCTGGCCTCTCCACTTCAGATAGTTTAAATGGTCTGTAATGACGTGGGCACCTGTAACGACGTGGGCACCTGTAACGACGTGGGCACTTGTAACGACTGGGGCACCTGTAACGACGTGGGAATCTGTAATGATGTGGGCATCTGTAATGACGTGGGCATCTGTAATGATGTGGGCATCAGTAATGACGTGGGCATCTGTAGTGACGTGGGCATCTGTAGTGACGTGGGCATCTGTAGTGATGTGGGCATCTGTAATGACGTGGGCGTCTGTAGTGACGTGGGCATCTGTAGTGACGTGGGCATCTGTAGTGATGTGGGCATCTGTAATGACGTGGGCGTCTGTAATGATGTGGGCATCTGTAATGACGTGGGCATCTGTAGTGACGTGGGCATCTGTAGTGACGTGGGCATCTGTAGTGACGTGGGCATCTGTAATGACGTGGGCATCTGTAGTGATGTGGGCATCAGTAATGACGTGGGCGTCTGTACTGACGTGGGAGAGTGGGGTTCTGCCCGCCAAGCCTTACTCAATCCATCTGCTGAAGTGAACTTGTGGTTGTAAACTTCTGATTGAGCCCAGACCATAGTTTTTCTCCGTGTATGTGTGTGTATGTATGATTGCGTGTAAGTGTTTATGTGTGTATGCGTGTATGGTTGTTTGCGTGTATGCGTGTATGTGTGTATGTTTTGACTCTTCATGTGTCGTCACCTCAGACAGTGTTCACACGCTGGATTCGTTTTATTATTGCTCAGACTGTATTAGGAACGAGACTTCACAAAAAACTCAAGAACATAGGGGTTTAAATAAGAAACAAAGAAAACAAGCAACAGGTGAAATCAATTGTCCAATTAAAACTCTGGTGAGGCAGAGCGCAGCCTCCTGGGATGTGTTGATGTGTGACATTCTCCATCTTTTGTTCAGTTATAAGCATCATTTATTGAATAAAAACGTTTTTAGACATTTATGACAATTCCACAATTCTCCTCGTCCACCTTTCAGAACAGTCTAGGTAATCCTCACGGTGTGTCCTGGCTGTGTGACACGGGAAGAGGAGACGGTCATCCAAATCTGGTTCAATTATACAAAAACGTTTTTAGACATTTATGACAATTCACAGATACATATACATAAGTATTCGAACCGTTTATTCAGTACTTTGTAGAAGTGTTCTTTCTTGTGCTTCAGATTGTTGTCACACTAAAATATTAACCTTCACTCAATAGTTGTCTGATCACATTATAACTGATTAAATATACATTTTATATTATATTTTTGACATTCATCTTCACACAATACCCTATATTAACAAAGCAAAAACCTGTTTTTAGAAATGTGTGCCAACTACATTGGTGGCGAATGATATTGCAATCCAAGCCTTGGTTGAAAAGTTGAGCCGTGTTGCTCTGCTTGTTGATGTGTCAAAGGCTCTCGTTACACTTGATCTCTCAATTTTAAGGTAGAAGCAGTCTTCACTGGGCTATGCCAAGAATACTTGTATTTGGTTTCAAAGTAATATCAGTGATAGAACCCAGGTTATTGGATAAAGTGAGAATTTCTTCCACCAAGTCACATTTTGGGTCATTCATTGTTAACCATCAGCATAAATGACACCTGTAACTGTAAACATTTTAGTTTTTTTGCTGTTAATACAGTACTAATACAGTACTACTACTAATACAGTACTATATGTTTCAGCTCCTATTCTTACACAAGCTGTTACACACACTGTTTCAGTCCGACTTCAAATGAATAGACAATCAAAATTAGGATGCAGTATATCATTCTGAGGCTCCCTGACCTCTAGAAGAGCCATGCGGTGGTTTATATTCTTTGTTTTAAGGCTGTTTCAGAGAAACTTCAGAAACATTTAACCTTGACAATTAGATGGGAAAAAAACACTCTTACAGGACTGGATAGGCTTGGAAAGAATTGGGTAAAACTCCTTTTGAATACTGCCAAAACACTTGGAATGCCATTCTGAATTAACCGAAGGTTACCCGAAGGGTTAGGGCAAGGTCAGAATATAATCAAACACGCGCTCCACAACCAGTGCGTAATGACAATTTCCTAGACATCGTGTTTGCCAATAGTGGCTCAATACTGGCCGAACTGGAGGGCCTTACCTTGACGTTTAGATGGCCAAACTGGAGGGCCTTACCTTGACGTTTAGATGGCCGAACTGGAGGGCCTTACCTTAACATTTAGATGGCCGAACTGGAGGGCCTTACCTTGACGTTTAGATGGCCGAACTGGAGGGCCTTACCTTGACGTTTAGATGGCCAAACTGGAGGGCCTTACCTTGACGTTTAGATGGCCGAACTGGAGGGCCTTACCTTAACATTTAGATGGCCGAACTGGAGGGCCTTACCCTGACGTTCAGATGGCCGAACTGGAGGGTCTTTCCTTGACGTTTAGATGGCCGAACTGGAGGGCCTTACCTTGACGTTTAGATGGCCGGACTGGAGGGCCTTACCCTGATGTTTAGATGGCCGGATTGGAGGGCCTTACCCTGACGTTTAGATGGCCGGACTCTGCACAGGCTCTCTCCTTCCACTCCTATACAGAGTAGAAGAAGACACAGAACACTGCATAGTAGCAATACTATACCACTCTCTTGTCAAATCAGGGTTCGGGGTTCCCCGAGATCCCTTTCTAAAAATGTTTTACTCATTTTATTTGTCAAATTGCTTTTTCTTTATGCCCACTGGACCCTGTTTCCAATCCACTCACTATATCCAGCTACAGTCCAACGATAAGTATCATACTGTAAATGACTCTTTTTTTTCAGGCACCGTGTCAAATTCCCACCAAAACAACCTTGATTTCGCTCAAAACTCTTTAGAACTACAGACCAATTTTCAACCAGATTTTTGTTGGTTGAAGAAGTTGTTGAATCTTTGTTTGAAATCCACAACACAGACAGCCCTGGTAAGAGTAGCACATGCCTTGTGTTACATCCACAACACAGACAGCCCCGGTAAGAGTAGCACATGCCTTGTGTAACATCCACAACACAGACAGCCCCGGTAAGAGTAGCACATGCCTTGTGTTACATCCACAACACAGACAGCCCGGGTAAGAGTAGCACATGCCTTGTGTTACATCCACAACACAGACAGCCCCGGTAAGAGTAGCACAGGCCTTGTGTTACATCCACAACACAGACAGCCCTGGTAAGAGTAGCACAGGCCTTGTGTTACATCCACAACACAGACAGCCCCGGTAAGAGTAGCACAGGCCTTGTGTTACATCAACAACACAGACAGCCCCGGTAAGAGTAGCACATGCCTTGTGTTTTTCAGCTCATGGACATTAGCGTCCCTTGACTAATGGAATTACAAAAAAAACAACTTAGAACTAATTGGGCCTCTGGAACAGGGGTCTTACTGACAGACAATTCATTACTTAACAATTCAAAATCAAATCTTGCCACAGTCTCTGGGCTTCACATGGCTCTGTTCTGTTGTTTTAGTCAGTGTAAATGGTTGGGAGAAATACACATTTCTACTAAACCAAAAGTAAACCAGACTAAAACTAATATCTTTGTCCCTTTTGCTTTACATAAGATTTAGTTTCTTTGTTTTAAATAAGGCATCAACAACACTGTGGTAAACAAATGTTCTTCACCTGAACAAATAAACAAACGTTGTCGAGGTTTAACTCCTGTCAATTAAACAGTATAGCTCTTGGATAGAAACAAAAAACACAACTCTCTGAGCCAGTGCTGACAGAGTAAACTACTGGGCTTAAATAAATGGAAGCTAGGAGATAAAGTAGATAAACAGTCTACATAGGTTGTTTCCCTGGGCCTTAAAAGGCCATGTTAAAGCAGTGCATAATAACCGGAGCAATAAACAAGTGTCTTGGGTCAAGGTGACTCTCTGGGTCATCGGATCCTTTGTTCTTCATTCGGCTCCTCCTCTTGGCCACCAGTTAGCATTTTTACCTCCTCGACAGGCTCTGCGTTAGCAAAATCCCAGCTTGAGGTATTAACAAAAACAGGTGTATATATTGTCCTTTGTCTGTACTTACCAGCCTGGCCAGGGTCTGGCCATTGGGTCCTGAAGGTCACCCGGCAGCCGAGATGTTTACACCATCTAACGTGGTTTACACCACGTAACACAGTTAGGATCAGGTCATTCATATCCATTGTATTGTGGTGTGTTGTGAGTAGCTTGTGCATGCTCTGTTAGCTTCTCGACTTGCCTACTGAACCGCACTGCTGACAGGTAACTCAATAAGGCTACCATCTAAACTCCAGCTGATCCAGAACTGCTGCCTGAGTAGTCCCACAAGCCTCACAGAAACCCACATCATGCTTTTTGTACTCAGTTTCTGGCTGCTTGTTCAATGTAGGGTCACTTTCAAGCCTCTTCTGTTCACCCTTCAAGGGTGATTCACTTTATCACCATTTGACTCCAACAGTCTGGTCATTCCCGAGCCTTTGCAGCATGGTTGGCAAAGTCTTCTCATAGATGACCCTCAAATCTTATCTATCTATAATCCACTGAGGGTTTTCTCATAGATGACCCTCATGTTGTATGTATTTATAATTAACTGAGGGTCTTCTCATAGGTGACTCTCAAGTCTTATCTATAATGCACTGCATTCTCAAAGAAGCAGCTTTCATTTACTCATATAAAAGACAACCTAAGACATGCCAACATAAGGCTAGTTTCCACTATATGGCTATCTCCACACACACACACACACACACACACTGCCCGCAAAACGTATGCGTAGACACACACACACAGATCCGCCTTCTAGGAATGCTTTTAGAGAGAAGTGCGATGGCAGTGTGTCTGTGTGTTTCTCTTTCACCCTGTTTTCTTGTGACATGAGCAGGCTTACTCTGTGTGGATGGTTGATGTTTAAGGTCACTTATTCTTAGCCCAGAGTGTTTAGTTCTAGCTCTTGCTTTCTAAATTCCATCCTAATTGGTGGTAAGCTTTGATAAGGGATGGAGCCAACAACATGAACCATGCACTATAAATAACCGACACCCACAGACAGACCAACAGACACAAACTTGCACATGCACACAGAATATCACAAGAGACCCAACTCCATCTTTGTGGATTTGGTTAGCAATCCACTGAAGATGCATTGTTACAGAACAATGGCATGACTTTTAAGAGGTGTACCAGAAGTAAGATGAGGTTGACTGAAGATGTAACGCGACTCACCTTGAAACCGCAGTGTCCTGTGACGGGACGGAACCATCTGGAGTGGTCCAGAACCGGGGACACAGCAGCACCAAGACTACCTCAGTCATCCAAACACTCACACACCCAGACTACCTCAGTCATCCAAACACACACACCCAGACTACCTCAGTCATCCAAACACACACACCCAGACTACCTCAGTCATCCAAACACACACACCCAGACTACCTCAGTCATCCAACCACACACACCCAGACTAGCTCAGTCATCCAAACACACACACCCAGACTACCTCAGTCATCCAAACACACACACCCAGACTACCTCAGTCATCCAAACACTCACACACCCAGGCCCTCCTAATGCAAACAAGCTCTTTGAAGCTTCTCGTCGAGTCACGACACTGAGAGACAGCGGGTTCCAGGCGGTCACAGGTCGGAATTCAGGGTGTAGGTGTCACAGAGATCTCTTACAGGGAAAGGGTTGGTGAGGCGGGAACGGGAGCATGCAGGTAGATGTGTGGGTTGTGTACTCCTGTAATGTGTATGGTTGGTGGCCTGGGAGAAATGTGTCTCTCTGAGGTTGTGTCTCAAATGAAACACTAGCGCCATATATAGTGCTCTACTTACGACCCGGGCCCATAATTCTGTGGTTAAAAGTAGTTCTCTATTTAGGAAGTAGGGCGCAATTTAGGATTCAGCCGGTGTCTTGGGAAAACTCTGATCCACTTTAATAAAGCAACAGCAGCTGGGGATCAGGCCTGCTCTTTGGAGCTGGAAACACTGCCTCACCTCGCTTAGACAAACACACTCTGCTGTAATGGACTCAAGGGTAAGAGAGAGAGACCGAGAGAGAGATGGGGAGCTGGAAACACTGCCTTACCTCGCTTAGACAAACACACTCTGCTTTAATGGACTCAAGGGTAAGAGAGAGAGACCGAGAGAGAGATGGGGAGCTGGAGCTGGCAGCCAGTGTTTTTGTAGTTTTAGGGTTGCAAACCTCTTCTTCATCTGTGGCTTTTACAATTTAACTGAACAAACTCCGGAAACCCATAAAACAACTGAGTTAGAGTAGGTGTGTACGTGTTATCCAGGTTTATGTATGTACATGTTCCCAGTAACACAGTAAAACCTTAAGAAGAAAACATGGCCCCTGCAAGGTCCTCCTAGGACATATGTGATTTCCCGCTTAAGGGTTTGGTGTAGAGTAACATTTTCTATTTGAATTAGGTTCTAGGGTTAAAGGTTATGTTAAGGGTTACAATAAGTATTGGGTTATGATTAGGCTAAAGATAAAGAGATTAACTTTAAAGAGCTTGTGTCTAGTGTCAGCAAACTCAGTCTCAGCCTCCTAGAGAAGCGGAAGAGAGAACGCATCTCCAACGCTGACTCCAGGATGGACTGTAAGAGAGAGGTAACACATACACACACATCATTTCTGGTTGTGTGTGTTCAGTGTTTTGGTCCTGTGTATTGTGTTCATGTCCTATATGATTCAGTGTGCAGGGTTTTAGCCACCTGTAATGTGTTCATGTCCTATATGATTCAGTGTGCAGTGTTTTAGTCATGTGTAATGTGTTCATGTCCTGAATGATCCAGTGTTTTAGTCATGTGTAATGTGTTCTAGTTCCAGCATGTCCCTCTCAAGTTGTGTGATCAAAGTCCTCTGGTGTCTCGTGTCATTCACCTCCACGTTGTCCCTAGTCCCACATGGTCACACACACGCATCATTACATGGAGTCAGATAACCAACCTACCATATCCTTACACACTCACACACACAGTACAATTATGTACACACACACACACACACAGTATAATAATATACACACACACACAGTACAACAATGTACACACTTACATGAGTGTGTGTGTCTGTTCAAGTATGTTACACTTACATACGTACCATTACATGGAGTGAGATCACCAATCTACCTCATCCTATCACTCACACACAGTACACACACAAAAGCTCTTAATGACACTAGCGCAAACACCCGCATGGATGTATTGACATGGATGTATTGACCCCCCCCCTCACACACACACACACAATTAACTTACTTGGACGGACACACACACGCATGCATTCTTGCACACAGCTAGTTCCCTGTATTCCTGCTGAGAACAACATGTGAAAAACATCCTCATAAACATAGCCAGTAAAACATGCATGGATTATTTGTACTGTACTGGACTGCAGTGGAGTTAATGGACCACTTAATGACCCTGGCACTGGAGAGGAAGGAGAGAAGGGGGGGGGGCTTGGGGCTGGCGTACAGCGGAATGCAGTTCAAAGTAAACTGATCTCGTCTGCTTCTACTCACAATCAATCACGTTTATTTTATAAAGCCCTTTTTACATCTGCAGTGTTTTACAAAGTGCTTGTACAGATACCTGGAATAATGGCCCCAGAGAGTGTCTAGGAGTCCATAGAAAGGTAGGAACCAAGGAAGAAACTTAGAGAGGAGCCAGGTTTATGAATGAAAATCTGGGGAGCTGTGCCAGGTGGATATTGTAAGAGTATTTGGACTTTTAATGTCAAATCGTTCACAAAAATGTTTAGATGTTCAGAAGACTAGTGGGTCAAAAATGATTCCACCCCTGAAGTCATTGTAAAAGTCAAGTGGCTTTTCTTACTGAATTGTAAAAAAAAAAAAACCAAAGCATTCTGAATTGCATCTGTTCTGAATTGCTACTATAACCGTTTTTTGATATCATACTTTAAGCATGTAGAGAACATGATAGGCAGATTGACTGTATGATCATGATAATTGTGTTGAACGTAAATGAATGTAACAGAAGTTAAATTTAATGAGTTAGTCATGAAAAAGTGACAGTAGCTGTATTCCTTGACGGTGTTAACTCCATCCTAACCTATATACCAAGAAATGAAGACTGATTTAAAAGGGAGGATTCCCAAATGGAAACAGCAATACAACATGTAACAAACCCACGCACAACAAGCATAACTACAGCAGTGGGAAAAAGTAGCCCACCCAAATGTCCTCAGTATACTCAGATTTTGGACACTGTCTATAGACCAAGTCTTGACTGGTGATGCCATCTGGTCTGGTATACTTGAAGCTACAAGATTGGAAGAGTAATGAACAGGGGTCAAAACCAGTTTTGGAATTCCACAGTAAGAACCTCATATGGTGGTGGTGGTAGTGGGATGTTTTGGGATTCTTTACTTCCCTGGAAGAGACCATAAGTCTTTAGATCTTATCTTCATTTTGGCGTGGTTTTGACAAGCAAGCTCTACAACCCTAAATGCGTTGCTCCCTCATTTCAGACAATGAAAAGGTTTTAATGAAGCATTTCTGCTCTGTTCTACATCGTCAGTGCATGTTAAGCCATCTTAACTGCCTGGAACAGTCATCTTTCTCACAGCAAAATCCAGATTGATCACGTTTATTTGTGTTTACTTTAATGTTTCATGTTTGTTTAAACAATTAAACACTTGATGCGCAGATAAATGTCTTTAATACTTTGAAAATTATTGGGACTCCTTGACTTTCTTCTAATTTTGTTGTGCTATAGGCTTAATTTGCAACTAACAAAGTATATATTTGTATTTAATCTACACAAAATACCTCATAATGACAAAGGGAAAACAAGTTTTTGCACATTTGTGCAAATGTATTTAAAATACAATACATTCTACTCTATCTCTAAACCTGTAGGTTCTGCCAGCAGGCTGAACGGAAGATAGCTGACATCCATCAAGACGGATTTCTCCACGACACGGGGAACTAAACTGGTGGGAAACAAACTGAGCTTTTCCTCAGTAGGCCAAAAGGCATTTATGACTGAAATGCCACTTTCATTTGTCTTCTTTGTGTTCGGAGTGAAGGAAGAGATTTCGAGCAACCCCGTCAAGCTGGAGATTGTGACGGAGAACAATGAATAAAAGTTTACCTGTAGTCTGTACTGTGTAGTTAGATGATAGCTGTGCTATAAAATATGTTTGTGGCATAAATGAAGCGACAGTGATTTAGAGAACACTAACAGAGCAAGGGTAATATGGGGCATTCCTCTTGGTGATTAGACAGTTGCCCACATATGTTAGGCTGTGTTCAGGACCAACCTCTGTACCACCGGCGTCTACCAAAGGTGTCTTAAATCTTTTCAATTTCCAGACAACAGAAAAACTACTGAACAGTGTTTTAGAGACACTAGACAGTGTATCTTTAGAGAGAATTATGTAATTGTATTGTGCAAGATTAGTCATGTTTTTTACTGTAGTTTTAAACACATTCTATTTAATGTGTCTAGTTGTTTTTAAGTCTTTCTATTATATCTTTTTTTTTACTGTTGTTTTGCAGTTGTTCTCCAGTTCTCCAGTCAGTGCTCATTCTCAGAAGCAAAATGTTGAAAACGTTTCGTCACTGTGTCTGTCTATGTTGGCTTCTGGGTGTGTGTGGAGTGTGTGTGGGTGTGTGTGCATGCATATGTGTGTGGGGCCAGAGCAAGACCAGTGTGTTTTATGACAGGCTCACATCCTGCCTGAGGGAAGTCATAAAGGCTCTTTACAAGAACACATTGTTTTAAAAAGAGTCACAGTGGAGGAGAGGCAGTAGATGACTTGTGTGTGTGTGTGTGTGTGTGTGCATGCGTCTGAAGTGTAATGAATGATGATGAAGCAAGGTAAAACAAATTACCATTAAATGAAGGATCTTCACAGCGGAACAACTGAATGTGTGAAGACACCGGTTTGTGACACATTGTGTTAAGTATGTGAAATGTCTTTTTTTTTCTGCTTCTTTCTACAGGATGTGTTGACTGGCCAGTGAAAAATCAATGACTATGTTTTTACAAGTTTATCCTCCCCAAAGTTTTTTGTTTATGTTTCAGAATCCCTAGCACACACACATCTCAGAAGTAAAGTGACTGACAACCCTTTCCCCAAAACCATGGAGCGAAACATATTTTAACAGGTCTGTTTTCAACCTCGCCTCCCTTGCACAAACACACATGCCCTCACAACAACGCTCACAGTCCAAACCACGCTGGTATTCAGATGTTGACCTGAGTCACCTCTCAAATCCTCCTGTTTAGAAATACAGGTGTGATTGATGAGCTCAATTCTGTGATTTGTGTTGGACTAGTGTGGCAATTTAGTAGGATTTATTTAATGCTGTATACACTTTACCGCTCCTCTTTATCAAGGGTTTGAAGCACTTTGGAGTGTGCAAGTGTTTGTTTCCTTCATTACTGTCTCCCTCTCTCAACTCTCCAAACAAAAAATCTGCTATTTCTGGGAACTCCGCACTCCCTCAACCCAATCGTCCCTTACACCCCCCCCCACCCCCTGCATCCTCTGGCTGGAATCGTGTGAGGGTCTGTGGGGGGTCGGAGGTCAGGTCCTTCAAGTGTTTCATTAACAGTTTTAAGACCTGGCACGTCCAGCCTACCTAAGAAGCGGGAGGCTGTGTGTATGTGCGTGTGGACAGATCTAAGGTTAGAATCCTTTGTGGGAAAACATTTAAGGGGTCTGTCTGTAGGCCCGAGGAAATACTTTCAGTCTGCCTGTTTCATAAAGCAAGGTAGGTGTTGTGACATATGTAAACAACATGTTTTAAAGCACAACAACCACACAGTCTGGACGTCAACAACATCCATGTTTTTCACGGACTGAAAAACGTTCAAACGCTCAGTGTTTAGGACATTTCCATGAAATCGTATTTGCATCTTCAAACGGAGGGCACTAGAGGTAGAGTAGGGTTCTGTTTGGGAGGCGTTATTGTCAGCATTGGCCTGGTTGAATGAAGGGCACTAGAGGTAGAGTAGGGTTCTGTTTGGGAGGCGTTATTGTCAGCATGGGCCTGGTTAAACGGAGGGCACTAGAGGTGGAGTAGGGTTATGTTTAGGACATTTTGTCAGCATGGGCCTGGTTAAATGGAGGGCACTAGAGGTGGAGTAAGGTTATGTTTAGGACATTATTGACAGCATGGGCCTGGTTAAACGGAGGGCACTAGAGGTGGAGTAGGGTTCTGTTTGGGATATTATTGTCAGCATGGGCCTGGTTAAACGGAGGGCACTAGAGGTGGAGTAGGGTTCTGTTTGGGACATTATTGTCAGCATGGGTCTGGTTAAACGGAGGGCTTTTCCCATTATGTCCCTAGCAGACACACACCACCAGAAGATGACAAGATGAAGAGATGAAAACACAGTAAACAAATGGAGGAATAGCATGCTTCTCCCCACAGAGCAAAAGAGTGTATCTGTTTGTGAGGTTTCATGTGTGTGCGGGGCCATTGCTAAATGTGCTTTCACTCAGTCCATATCTGGAGTTGCGTGAGAGGTTTCCATATCTCACACAGTCTTGTAAATCACAGGCGAACAGTAGTAACTCAGGGAACCAACCCTGAGCAGGCCTGGTTCCAATTACCCCTGACTGGCTGTGCCAAGGCTGGGCTGAGGCTGAGACCACCCCTCAGACATACACACGCCACGCAAACAGGCACACACATGAACACATGACACGCCAGGCGCACACATCACACGTGCCCGTTTGAATGGACGCATCACCCCTCAGACCTGTGGAACATCACACGCACCACACCCACGTGAACACACACACGCCGGGTTTTTGACTAATATTGCAGGAAAGTGCAGTTATCGTCTTGATTATGTAATAAGAAGATGCAAACACGTGGTTTTGTTTAGGAATTTGGCAGTGTGAAACAAACTGTACCAAATTCTAACGTAATACATAATCAAACTCTGATTTGAACTATAATTCAGAACTTGAGATGATCAAAGTCACAACTGTCATCAAATTACTACAATAGGACTGTTGTTTTACCCTTTTATGGTGGATCATGATGTGGTGTGTCAATATGTTCTGTGGTGCTGAGGTGTTAAAGTGCTGTGTCATGAAGTGATGTGGTGTTGAGGTGGTGTGTGAAGATGTTCTGTGGTGTTGAGGTGGTGTGTCATGATGTGCTGTGGTGTTAAGGTGTTGTGTCAAGATGTTCTGTGGTGTTAGGGTGTTGTGTCAAGATGTTCTGTGGCGTTAAGGTGTTGTGTAAAGACGTTCTGTGGTGTTAAGGTGTTGTGTCATGATGTGATGTGGTGCTGAGGTGTTGTGTCAAGATGTTCTGTGATGTTGAGGTGTTGTGTCATGATGTGATGTGGTGCTGTTGAGGTGGTGTGTTACGATGTGTTGTTGTGTTGAGGTGGTGTGTCAAGATGTGCTGTGGTGTTGAGGTGGTGTGTCATGATGTGATGTGGTGTTAAGGTGGTGTGTCGTGGTGTTGAGAAAAACAGAGGAATAAAGGAGTTCTAAAGAGTTCTTTGGGTGGGGGTACAGAAAGGATACCTTTATAAAGAGTTCTTTGGGTGGGGGTACAGAAAGGATACCTTTATAAAGAGTTATTTGGGTGGGGGTACAGAAAGGATATTGTGCGAGAGAAGAGACTAACATACATTTCAATTCTAACCAGACTCCCCTGTCTCAAATACACACCTCCCTGTCACTCACACACACACTTCCCTGTCTCATACACACCTCCCTGTCTCACACACACACTCCCCTGTCTCAAATACACACCTCCTTGTCTCACACACACACCTCCCTGTCTCACACACACACTCCCCTGTCTCACACACACACTACCCTGTCTCACACACACACCTCCCTGTCTCACACACACACTCCCCTGTCTCACACACACACTACCCTGTCTCACACACACACACTCCCCTGTCTCACACACACACTACCCTGTCTCACACACACACCCCTGTCTCACACACACACCTCCCTGTCTCACACACATACTTCCCTGTCTCACACACACACTCCCCTGTCTCACACACACACTCCCCTGTCACTCACACAAAAGAGCATCCTCATTCAATGATGTAATGCCACATGAGTGTTCTTCTGACACGCCACTGCGTGCTGTAGGAAACCAGGCACACACACACACACACGGTACACAAGCATAGACATAAGCTCACTCACACGCACAAATACATTGACTTCACATAGAGTCACGCATACCCCATTCTCATGGCTCTGAGCTAGGTGTTGACTGATTGCTGAGAAGCATAAGCAAATGATAGTGGGTTTCAGACAAGACAAATCATTGTGAGTTTTAGCTCTCTCTCCCTTCTAGTTGGCTGGGGTCTTTTGTTGGTAACTAGAAAAGGACATTTTACTGAAATGAATATGGTGTGCCCACGAGATCTGAAGTATTTATGGTGGTAGATGATTAGCATAGCTGGTGGTGGCTGTTGGAATGGTAATAATAGGGTTTTCATAGGTAATATCCCACTGAGCAAATAATGTTAAAAATATGTATTTCTGGTTGGAAATAAATCTATTAAGATATATTGCTCAGTGGGGATGTCTGTTATAGTGACATATTTTACAGGTGTAGGTTAGGGTGAGTACTTTTTCCTCGTTCATTTCTCTGAATGTTTTAGAAAGTAGTGGCGATACATATCGCTTTACAGTTGAGGATGTAGGACTGCTAGCAATATTCCATGGTTAAGACTTTCAACTGGCTAGATATAACAGCACTTGTATCCCACTACTGGCTGGCCTTTCAAGCTAAGCGGGGCATTTCTGTTTGGGTCCCTGAATGGGAGGTCAGATGTTGCTGAAAGTGGTGTTGAAGGCCCAGTTGAGTGGCACCGTTCCATCTGGCCTAAAGACCCATGACCCGGGACAGTGAGATGAGACTGGCCTATGTCAGGACGTTATAGGTGGGTATTTGAGTTTTGTCTTGTATGACCACACACCTTTTCACACCTTTTCCCAGATCAAATCTTTATCACTCTTTTGCTGTTAGATTGTTGTTTTGGAGTTACGGCTTCTTTTTGACATTCTTTCTTGTCACGTTTTATGCACAGGCACGGATGTGACCTGTGAAGACTGGTGTGACCTTTTAGTACGGATGTGACCTGTGAACACTGGTGTGACCTTTTAGGACGGATGTGACCTGTGAAGACTGGTGTGACCTATTAGGATGGATGTGACCTGTGAAGACTGGTGTGACCTTTTAGGATGGATGTGACCTGTGAAGACTGGTGTGACCTTTTAGGATGGATGTGACCTGTGAAGACTGGTGTGACCTTTTAGGATGGATGTGACCTGTGAAGACTAGTAGGACCTTTTAGGATGGATGTGACCTGTGAGAACGGATGTGACTTGTATGGGCGGATGTGCCTTATGAAGACTGATGTGACCTGTGAGGACTAATGTGACTTGTGAGGACTGATGTGCCTTATAAGGACTGATTTGACCTGTGAAGACTGATGTGACCTGTGAGGACTAATGTGGCCTGTGAGGACTGATGTGACCAGTGAGGACTGATGTGGCATGTGAGAACTGGAGTGGACTGAAACTAGAAGTGGGGCTGACATTGTGGTAAAGAGTCTGCTCACCTTTTCTACATAATAGGCCAGTGCTTGGCACAGCAGGAGAGAGTCTAGACTAGATGGATTGGAGCAACCACAGAAGGGGTGTTTCACTTGTAAACGGTCTAGAGGAGCATTAACTATTATTATCTGGAACAGAAAGAACAGATGTTCCCGGGAGGAAAAGGACTGTATCTTCAAAACATTAGATCATGAAATGAGATCATGTTGTTATAATCATCCCCTGACACTAATCATGACAGATCATCTCTAACTGACCTATCACACACACACATACACACACATGCTATTTTATAGTCTGTCACACACACAATTTCTTCTATTACTCAGACACATGCTCACAATGAAGTATCTTTATTTTGCCACGCACCATTTAAAACATCACCCAAAATGAGACAGAGGTAAGAAACGGTGTTGATCAGGTCATCTGCCTGCTGGTTCACAGACTGTCACCCAGCAGGCCTTAGATCAGATCTGACGTGTGGGCGTGTGTTTCACATTTTTTGAAAGTTCCAGGAATTTTGCAATCCTAGACACACACACACACACACACAGTTGTCCATTTACTTGGTGATGCGTCATTATCTTCGTTATTATATTGCAACAATGCTTTTACACGTGTCTACACTTAAACAAGTGACTAAACTTTGCATTTATTATTATGACAATTTATCTAACGTGATTAAATTACATGAAATGCCGAAGCCTGTTACGGAACAATCCATAAATTCACTATGAAAAAACGATCATCATTTTTCAGAATGTTTTATTCCCAACTTGAAAAATGACTATTTTCCATAGCGACTATTCTACTTTTCATAAGCACTGTGCGTACCCATGGCTTTTAAATTTCCAAGCATTTTCAAACGTGGTACCAAATGTTGACCAGTACAAAAATGTGTGTAAAATATCACCCATGCCGTACAAACAGCTGATAAACGACGCCAACCGTGGATGTGTAACAACATTCGAATCAAGCCGAGAACAATCCAACCTGAGAACGCAAACATGTTTCTGGTCTCTCTCACCTTGCTGCAACCACCTGTATATTACACATCATGACTGGTGCCAGTTAAGACATACGAAGACGCTAACGAAGACCAGACTGCACGGTGGGATTTAGTGTGGGGCTGGTGCGCGGGGGGGGGGGGGGGGGGGGGGGGGGGGGGGGGGGGGAAAAG
>JACXGK010001668.1:0-65388 GCA_016801125.1 Novumbra hubbsi
TGCTTTCAGTCATACAGACAGAGGTCCTCTTAGACAAAATCCATGAGAGAGATCTCACATTGTCTTACAAGAAGAGCATGGCTGAGTGGAAAGCTTTTATTGGCCAATAAAACCAGTGGTCAGTGGTCCTGTATGGTGCATCCTTAATGATGTTGTTACAATGGTTAATGGTGTATTGAGGGACTAGTTGTTCATGTAAGCCCAGAACCTTTGGGTTGAATGTTAAAATATTAAGCATTTGTATTAAGAATGAATGTCACAGGTGGAGCAGTTTTAGTGTGCCTATATGCTCTGAGTGTGCCTGTGCAAAGCACAGGTTTTGTATGTGTATTGAGGGGCACATTGGTCAGATGTTTGGACCTGACCCTAACTCACTCACATATTTGGCATGTTCTGCTATGTTTTCATATTGCAGTTCCATAAATACTGTGAGCCAAAATGATGAGAAAAATTAAACTGTTTCCCTTTTATGCAGTCCTCTGGGACTTTTTGCTGTTTAAATAATAATAAAAGAAAAGTTGGTTAAATGCAAGACTAGTTTTCATTTTTTCTGTCTTATAAGAAGTAGTTAATGTCTTGAATCTAGTAGGTGACTGTCTTGAATTTAGAACAGTATTACTTTTGTAGATCTTACAATAAGGTAAATACACTTGAGATGATGATGATGATGATGGTAAATTATGGCAAAAGAGCACTGCCTAATACCAGTCAGGAATGCTAACTTCAAGACATTTTGTCTCAAAATGCCAGTTTCTAATCTTATTTCAAGTAGGTGGTGGACTTAAATCTAGAACAGTGTAACAATTATAGGACTAAAAAATAGTTAAATACACTTGAAACAAACAGGATGACAAAAAAAAGATGCTACTTTTGAGGGGAAAATACTATTTTTGAGCATCACAAGCTTATTATGAGACACACAACATCACAATTCTAGTAAAATATAGCTAAAATGAGTTTTCCCAGCTTATTTCAAGATCACTCGTATCTTGTAAGGCTTAAATATAATGTCTTATTTCAAGAAATCTTACCAAGAGAATTTTCACTTGTTCCATTGGCAGATTTTTTTGCTTATTACAAGTAAAAATATCTTGTATTTATATTTTTTTTGCTTATTTTTGGAGTGGCCTTTTTTCCAGTGTAGTGAGTGGCACCCAGAATCAAAACGCCTACTACAGCATTTTGCAGTGTAATGTAAAACCACTCGAGTCAAAAATGCAGATTCAATTTCAAAACAATCCAAGACTCTAATCGTCGTAGCGCAAAACCAAAATTGTATAGAATTAATGGCATTTAAAAGAAGAACCACACTGCACAGTAGCATAGGAATGACTTACCCATCTCCCAAAGTAGATGTAGAGAGGCATTTCTGGGATGTTGTTTGGGTCTGTTCCATAGTCCTCCAGCAGAGAGAATGTGTGTTTAGGGTTTTTTAGATTTACCCTTCCCTTAAAAGGGATGTATTCCAATTCCTTGAAATGGAATGACATAGGGTAACAAGTTATTATACAGGTGTCACAGAGCATACCACATTATCAGTTAATAATACAAAATAGTATTAGACTGTCTTTCTATGCACACATCGCTCTCACTCAAAGAGAGCAATGTCAAGGTAGCAAGAGTAGTGTCTGAGGGTTACATTGCTGAATCCTCAGATAAAAAGCACTTAATTCTACAAAACATTTACCCAAAAGGGCAATATAGAGTCAGACGGAATAAAGATTTTCAACCTTTAAGGGTTAACAAGCATTATGACATTTTATCTTGATCCTCAGGGGAAAGCACATTTGGCAAATGTCCACTATTTATTTTAATTAAACAAGCTATGCAATTCCAGTCACATCAGTTTCTGAAGCCCAGGATATCTTGAGTAAAATACTCCATCAATCGTTGCTTGGAATACTTATTTGATATGAATTCACAAAACAATTTGTTAGTTCCAGGAAACAAAAAACATCTGCCACCAATTTTGATTGAACATAAGAAGTGCAATGTTACCAGACTCCTGTTACAAAAATTCATTGCTGTGTATGCCACTGAAGTATTGCTTAATAATACAGCCTTGTTTCCAAATAACATGGGATACTGCGTAAAATGCAAATAAAAGCAGAATTAAATGTACAAGTAATTTACAGTTGTGGTCAAAAGTTTGCATAGCCTGGCAGAAATCTTGGCATTGATTTTGAAAATATGACTGATCATGCAAACAAACTGTCGTTTAGTAAAGAATAGTGATCATATGAAGCCATGTATTATCACATAGGTGTTTGGCTCCTTTTTAAATAATAATGATAACAGAAATCAACTAAATGGCCCTCACCAAAAGTTTACATACGCTTGAATGTTTGGCCTTGTTACAGACACACAAGGTGACACAAGTTAAAATGGCAATTAAAGGTTATTGATCAGGCGGGATACTGAGCCATTAGCAGCAGAAAAAACCTGCATTACAAGGTAATGGATAAATATATCCAAAGCCTTGAAAATGCCAGTCAGTACTGTTCAATAATGTATTATGAATTGGAGAATTTGGGGATCTCTTGATACCAAACCAAGGTCAGGTAGACCAAGAAAGATTTCAGCCACAACTGCCATAAGAATTGTTCGGGATTCAAAGAAAAACCCACAGGCAACCTCAGGAGAAGACATCGTCACAACCATAAGCACTAAGTCGGGAGAGGGGTCAACAAGGCCTATAGTGAAAAGAATACCATCCCCATTGGAAAGCATGTGGGTGGCTCACTGGTGTTTTGGGGGTGTGTGAGCGCTAAAAGCACAAGCAAGATGAGAGGCTAATTTATGGCAAGATGAATGTCAATCATTCCACGGTACAGCATATATTGCTAACTTTGATAGATCTGTGCATCCGTAGTTAAACATTAGTGCACATACTCTGAGGCTGCCACAACCTGGACTGGGAATTACACAAATTGCAATTTTCACAAAGTCTGCAAATTCAGATTTTATAATGGCAGACTGGAGGCTTTAAAAGGATGTCGGGGCTAGAAATCATTGTTCTTTCTCTGTTAACAATGGTTAACTGCAAGAAAACACATGCAGTCATTGCTTTGCACAAAAAGGAGGCAAGGATATTGCTGCTAGTAAGATTGCACCTAAATCTACCATTTATCAGATCATCGTGAACTACAAGGAGCGAGGTTCAATTGTTGTGAAGGCCTCAGGTGCCCAAGAAAGTCCAGCAAGCGTCAGGACCGTCTCCTAAATTTGATTCAGTTGCAGGTTCGGGGCACCACCAGTGCAGAGCTTGCTAAGGAATGGCAGCAGGCAGGTATGAGTGCCTCTGCATGCACAGTGACAGATATTTGGAGGCCTCGGGTCAAGATGGGCAGCAAAGAAGAGACTTCTCTGCAGAAAAAACATCAGGGACCGACTGATATTCAGGGGTAAAGTCAATTTCTCTGATGAATTTCCTTTCCGATTGTTTGGGGCATCCGGGAAAATGCTTGTCCGGAGAAGAAAAGGTGAGCGCTATCATCAGTCCTGTGTCATGCCAACAGTAAAGCATCCGGAGACCATTCATGTAAGGGATTGCTTCTCAGCCAAGGGAGTGGGCTCACTCACAATTTTGCCTAAAAACACAGACATAAATAAAGAATGATACCAACATATTCTCCAAGAGCAACTTCCCCAAACCATCCATCCAAAAGTTTGGTGACAGACAATGCCTTTTCCAACATGATGGAGCACCTTGGCATAAGGCAAAAATAATAACTAAGTGGCTCGGGGAACAAAACATCAACATTTTGGATCCATGGCCAGGAAACTCCCCAGACCTTAGTCCCATTGAGAACTTGTGGTCAATCCTCAAGAGGTGGGTGAACAAACAAAAAAACACAAATTCTGACAATGATTATGCAAAAATGGATAGTCAACATGTAGCCCAGAGGTTAATTGACAGCATGCCAGGGTGAATTAGAAGTCTTGAAGAAGAAGAAGGGTCAACACTGCAAATATTGACTCTTTGCATTTACTTAATGTAATTCTCAATAATACCATTTTGAAATGCTTGTAATTATACTTCAGTACACCATAGTAACCAAAAAGGATCTAAAAACACTGCAGCAGCAAACTTTGCGTAAACCAATACCAGCGTCATTCTCAAAACTTTCGGCCATCGGCTCACCATAGAGGTTTACACAGATATAACAACCCTTATGTGGTGTAAGCCGAAACACAAAACAATAACCTTATTTGAAGCAGCTTTAAAATATCCCCTATAGAAAAAATTTAAGCAAGCTATTTTCCGGTTTTGCCACAAGACTATGGGACTATGAATCATACCATTACAGTAAACCATTTCAATCAATCATTCATCAGATTCTGAACAGTGACTGATAAATCAGTCAGTCACAGTTCAAAACTAAAACAGTTTCTGTATAGTATCCCACCTTTACAGATACATTTAAAAATACCTGAAGTAGAAATACAGAAGTGCTACATACTCACATCTATCTTCTTAATTCTGTCTTCAAATTCTAGAGTCTTGTTGAAAGTGTAGACATTGATTTTGTACGTTGAGTCTTTCTGTAGAAAAGGTGACTATGGGGAAACAGTTACACAATTAGACTATATTTTAGTTATTAATAGGCCTATTATTTAGACACAAGAAATGTTGTGTATTCCCACAAACCATGTTCTCAGTTGGATATGTTAAGAGTGAGGTCTTGAGTTCACTGTGCGTTCTTCCATGACCCCAAAGCTCAAATGCAGACCTATGCGATAAACAAATAATCACAAAAATACGATTGCAATTTACTGAGCAATTCAATCCACTCAGTAGAGAAAGGCTAATAAGAAATGCTGCGGTTATCCTGCATTTATTTTAATCTAAATTGTTGATCCCGCTCACTTACTTTGCACACACAGTTCGAGCCATGATGCTTTTCACATCTTCTTCTGACAAGCCATTCAGTCGCCAGAAAGGTGACTGGGGAGGAACGTGACGTGTTTGACACAGGATATTAGTAGAATTGATAACATCTGATAAACTCCTTGCACAGATGTATGGCTAACGTTCGTAAGGTAAAAATTACAATAAGACACTAACTTATTTCACCTTTTCTTTGAAGTTTTCACCTGGATCAAACGGTGTGCCCCTAAGGGACAGCAGTGCCATAATTTCCTGTAAAGAGATTATATGATCAAGACAAAAAGAGAACGGTTGAGAAGTTCAAACATGACTCAGATAGCTTTCAACTATAGCCTAGCAAGCTAATGTATGGGTGGGAAATAACATGAGACATCCTGAACGTTAAAGCCCAAAATAAATTACAACAAGTATTTCAGTTCGACAGAAAGGGACGAAGATGGAAAACATGTTTATGCGTACCGGTAGCCTGAAGTCAACATTGTCGTGTGCCAGATGTATTAAATATTGTAAGCATGTTCTGCTACAGTGAATCGCCATGTTCGAGGTCCCACGGCAAAATACATCCGGCTAGAAATCGCTTTTCATAATGGTTCCTTGCTGGCTACTGGATCTTACAAAGAAGTTCCTGTTTAAAACTGTACCAAGAATGATTATGGTAAACAATTTATATAAATTAGCAACTCAATATATTTTGTTTGCTTAAGTTTTAGTTTGTTTTATGATAACTGTACGGATTATTTATTGTTTAGCTGAAGCTACTTAATATATTAGTATGGTATTGAAGCCCAAATAACATTGTGCAAATGATGTATAGGCTAGCCGAAACTGTTTAATATGTGTGGTATTGCAGCCCAAATAATATTGTGCAAATTATGTATAGACTGGTCGAAACTACATAGATGAGTATGCAGCAGTTTATTATAGAGCGCTATTAATAATTCACCGACTAAACCCAACCGTGAGCTGCTTTGCTTCAGAACCTCACTTACAGGGCACTTTACACCCCCACGCTTGGAACATCCCTTATCGTTGGATACATGGGACGCCCATTGGTGTTTTCACGGCGGGTAGAAAAACTAACTGATTAAGCACGCTTCTAATGTAATTAAGTTCCACAGCGGGAATACAATGTTGTCAACAGACAGATTTTCTTCAGGAACTGAAGTTTATTCGTGACAAGAAGAGAAAGGTACGTTCTTCAAAGCTAGGCAAATAACATCGGATAAGCTAATAATGGCTAAGTCGCTACATGGAGACTAACAGCCGCTTACATTGTGACCTGCAATTTGCTCGTTTTACGTGTTAACTTTGCATCCCTAAATGTACTCTTGTACTGTCACAATCTGTTTGTAATAGTTTTTAAGATCTTTTTTAAGATGTGATTTTAAGATGCAAATTCATGCATCACTAATTGTTCTAGACTATATTACACAATAAAGCTTAGGCCAATATGATTTGACAACATTTGTGCTAATTCAAACTTTTACTATGCCAACAGAAAATGAAACATTCCTGAAAGTTAACTATTCCCTTAAAACTCACAAGACAGACCGTCATGGAGGCGGATGCACCTTGTAAGTGTTACAGTGATAACAGGACAGCAAGTGGGTTATCAGTAAAATGCTTAAAGGAGAACTGGCAGATATGGTCCAACGAGCACCAGGAATACCAGAAACACAACCCATTCAGTAACGACCAGGCGGTCATGGAGAGAGTAACTCCCAAGCAGCAGGCTCTCCAGCGGGGACAGGACGGCTACGGGAGGCCCCTGGAAGGCTCCATGACAGAGCAGAGGGGCCGGAGAGCCCACGTCCACATTAGTCGTGAAGTGGAGGAGCTTTGCCAGGTGATCAGGGAAATCGGGGAGAGTGGCACTGGTGGGAATGGAGGCGATGGAGAGAGAACGGTGGCGACGGTGGAGTTTAAGAAGTTGTTTGATCACTACGTGACCATCTCCAACAAGCTGGTGGGAATTCTACGGAGGGCCAGGAAGCAAGGCCTGGTCAGCTTTGAAGGGGAGATGCTATGGCAGGGACAGGATGACAGAGTTTCCATCAAACTGATTAAGTGACCGTAATGACATGAAAGGGTTGTTATTACCCTGCTTCAGTGACCCAAAGGAGGCAGCAGATGGACAAGATAGTGACCAATTCTCCATCCAGATAATCCCCCCAGAATTGTATAGGAGCATTACCTTTTAGATCAACTTCTTGAGCAGTGTTATATTTTTGTTTAAAAAAAGAAAACACATTTGAAAAGTAATTAAAAGTGTTCCAGAAAAGTGTAACTTTTCTTTACTATTTGTACTACACATACGTACATATATATATATAGATATATAAAATAAACATTTTAATACTAAAATAAGTGTTATGGACTGATATTTCCCATGAATGACAGAGCATGAATGCATCTAGCGACTCCCATCCACCACACTGAAACCTAAACAGGGAGAAGCAGCAATGCAACATTTATTTACCTTCCTATGACCAGCAATAACATACATGCATATTAGAATGACTTTACAGTGACATCAATCAAGAATTACAAAAACATTAGGCTTTTCATTTCATTTGCTGTTTATCCACATGGTATTTCATTTAAAATATGCACAGAAATCAAGTAAAATGTAAAATAAAACAAATAAATGTGAAATACATTATTATAACAGCTTATTGGCACTACTAGAAATTCCTAATAGTAAAATCTAACAAAAGAATAGTATACATTTTTAAGTTCACCTAACTGATAGGAAACAGTGGTAAGCCATGCACGCAATTCCCATAGTCATTCATTACTATGGGAGCAACCTGAGAATACAGTAATGAGGTGCAACAAAATGTTGTTGAGCAGCACAATTCAGAAAAGGGCTTGAAAATGCCCATTTCCACTATGAGGGCAATATTGTATAAGTTTAAAGAAACTTTTGCTGTCATCAACAAACTCAAGCAACTACAGTTTGCCGAATGTAACTGGAACTTTCAACTGGGCCAGGTTCTATGGTCAGATGAGACCAAAATATATAAATTATTTTAAACAAACATCAGACAGGCAGATAATTAGCCATGTCGGAAAGTACCTCATCACCTCTGTATGTTGGTGTATCTTTGATGTTGTTTGGGGTTGTTATCCTCCCAAGTCCCTACACAAATTGTTAAGACACATTGTACAAGCATGGACCTCGCAATCTGAAGCATCCGGAGAGATTCTGATTGGAGGATTGGTCTCAAGTCCCTTGCCATGTGTTCTCCAACCTTGTTGTGCATTATAGGAAAAGCTCATATCTTTGCTCATATCTATTCCACCATGCAAAACATTACAAACTGGGTGGTATGAATTCTGAATGCAGATTGGCTGAAATCCCTGATAGATGTTAGCAATAAGGTACAAGGAAGTGTGGTATACATACCACGGCTAAGAGCAGTCTTTTAGCTAATATTCTCCTCTGAGAGAAGTTGTGCCTAAGAACAACTCTTAGCCATAGTGTATTTATTGTTCTTTATTACCTAATTATACACTGCAGAACTCAGGTTCTACATACAATCTTTTTATACGAAGTAGTACCTTAATACGTCTTTACTGTTTGTCATTTCTTAAATATATGGTAATTAATGATTATCATTCATGCAAAAACATTTTTTGACCACATAAGTGGGACATAAAACAAGGTCATACTTATTAGTTTGAACTGCTTTCAGTAATCCAACCATTTGTATGGGAATGGTAATTTGTATTATACTGATGATATGTCACCCAGTAGACACTGCTATCATCACATGATTGCTTTTTGAAATAAATGTTTACAAGAAAGCCATCTACCAGTTTACAGTATTTGGCTTTGAAAACAAAATGAAAAAGTGATTATTATTTAAAATAGGACAGCATTGGCTACTAGTGGCTAGGCTACTACTTTTCACACAAACAGATACTGGTGATTTTAGGTTCAATGTAATTTAGGTCAGAACTACTGCATTCTTTTCATATTTTTCCCTATTTGTTGCATAACTTTGGAATCATATTTGGCCTAATTTGTGATTAATCAAGTTCAACTCAATACTAGACTTAACCTCAGCTGAGCTTCAACATCCTCAGTCTTACTGTAACACTTTAATAAGTACAATAGAGTCAACTCAAAGAGTCACACAAAGAGAACTACAGTTCTGACCAGCTTCACTTCACTACCGGTCTGGCCACCCAGTTTCTTGCTGGACCAGCCCAAACCACCCACCACTCAGTTGGCCTCTCCCTTTGAGTTCAGAAGCTGAATCAGCTGGTCTGCCTGAAAGAGACAAACACACATAACTCAGAACGTTCCATGGTGAAATGGCATATTTGACACTGACTGTAATAAGCAGCATTATATTCCTGTTATTTCTTGACGTCTGGTTTAAAATAGAGCTACAGTTGAATTTTGAAGTTTACATAAACTACATTTTTCAACCACACCACAAAACTATTGTTTTGGCAAGTCAGTCAGGACATCCGTTTTGACAAGTAATTCTTCCAACAACTGTTTACAGACAGGTTATTTCACATATTACACCAATGGACAGAAAAACAGCAAATCACCTTGTTAAGATGCTGGAGCAAAAAGATACAAAACGTATCTATATCCACAGGAAAAACAACTGATAAATTCACATAAGTGTCAAGAAATATGTGGAAATATTGAAGCAAGCCCTTTTTGATAGAATTAAATGTCAGGAACAACTTAGTTTATGTAAAGTGTATGTAAACTTCCAACTTCAACTGTATATACAGTTGTGGTCAAAAGTTTACATACACTTGTAAAGAACATGTATGTCATGGCAGTATGAGTTTCCAATAATTACTACAACTCCTATTTTTTGTGATGGAATCATTGGAGCACATACTTCTTTATCACAAATAAAAATGAAATGGTTATTTAATGACTTTATTATGGGTCTTCTGAACATATGGTGTTTTGACCCAGTAGATTTGGTCACATTTTCAAAAGATCCATAATAAAGTCATAAAAGAACCAAATTTAATGACAGTTTTTTGTGACAAAGAAGTATGTGCTCCAATGATTCCATCACAGTATATATTAGAAACTCATACGGTCATGACCGTATTTACAAGTGTATGTAAACTGTTGACCACAACTTTAGATCTCATTAGATTATTTAGTGTCAAAATCCCACAACGATCATAAGAACTAAAATCCCTTTCAGACCAATCCTGTTCAGAGGTGTCCGTGCCACGTTCCATATGTCTGAAGAGAGTATTACAGGGATAAATGGTAATTTACCGTGACAAACCAATAGGAGTTGAGTCTGTAGAACAGGCGGGACATTAAGCCCATCTGACTGGCCGGTGCTAGCACGTGGAGGTGCAGGTGAGAAACAGAACAGAAAGGGGGCCAGTGGAAACCAAATCTGTAAACAGACACAGCCATTACTGTTCTTTTTCTCTGAAACAGGTTCATTATGCAAGACATTACTGACTGTTTGTTGTGATTTTACATGTTATGCGTTCAATGTACAATGTTGCTGATGCATGCAATGAAAATGCCCTTTTCTCTTTTACAGCAGCACCTAAAATGTACAAACCTGATTGTATTTGAATCATGACTTAGAAGGATCATACCTGACATCGCTGAGATCTAACACGTTGTATTTCTGGAGAATCTTCTTCCCTGTCTCCACCATCTTCTCCACTGATTAGTGAAACAGCCAAATAATCAACCAACACAAGCATAAACACGTGCAAATACATGAAAACAGACAGATAAGCACAACACAAACATAGACAGTCGACTACTACTAAAAACAGGAGTGGCTTATCCTACCTAATGGTACATGCTCTTTGTTTAGTGATTTACAGTCTCCAACATGTCTTGTGGGCACCACCAAGTAGTGATGGGGAGCTCCAGGCTTGATGTCTCTGAAGCACGTGGTCTCCTCGTCCTGTCAAGAAACAGACAGGGAGTGTTCACTGTTCGTGTCTTTCCAATTGGGTCCTTCAACAGCATTGTCAGCTTGTAACTAACCACCACGTTAACTGTATTTTGAAAAGAAGATAATGGATTGTAATCTAAATGTAGCCGGCAATTATACTAGATGTCATCATCTTGCTGGGTAGTTCAAATGTAGTAAGGTAACATTAGCACTCCAGCACAATAGAAGCACAATACAATAGCCTACAATAATTACCTAAATAGATCATTTACTAGTTAACTCTTGTACACTTACAACATAAAGGATTTCCGTGGACACTTCTTTGTTGATAATCTTACAGAATGTGCATTTCCTATCGTATCCATCGCCCAGACCTAAGTTTGTTTTAGATAAATCAACATCGGCAGATTCTGAACCCTCGTTTGTTGCCATGTTGTAGATACACTGTCAAACCGAACAAGGTCTATAAGTTGATTCAGTTCGATGAGTTCTTCCGGAAAGTAAGCGATAACCCAAAAATCGAACCTTGCAGTAAAACATAGCCACCACTAGAGGGGAGCAATGACACACTAACGAGGAATTAGGAATTCTACATGTTATCATTGTCTCCAGTCAGACTAGGTGTCGACTTGATGTCAGATGGCGAAGTGATTCTACGTATGTTGATGGGCTAATTCCTACAAATATTTCCAACTTGTTTTGGGCGGTCTTTGTTGAAGTGATTGATATTCCAATTAGGCCAAGCTGAAAATCATGACTGTCCTTCAATATGGGATAAGATATTCAGAGTACTAGGCCAGCAGTTATTATCCCAACCCTCAAATACATATACGGGCTACGGGCTTAGCTGGCTTATCTTGCTCATGAACACGAATCTAAAACTACAGCCGTGGCTAAACGTTTTGAGAATGACACAAGTATTGGTTTACTTAAAATTTTTTAGATCTTTTTGTCAGATTTTACTAAGGTAGGATGAAGTATAATTACACACATTTCATAAGTGTCAAAGGCTATTATTGACAATGTCATTAAGTACACACAAGGAGTCAATATTTGCAGTGTTGACCCTTCTTCAAGACCTCTAACAATTGACCTGGGATGCTGTCAATTTACTTCTGGGCCACATCCTGACAGGTGGCTCCCATTCTTGCATAATAAATGCTTGTTTGTCAGAATTGCTGTTTTTTTTTTGTCCACCTGCTTTCCGAGGATTGACCACAAGTTTTCAATGGGATTAAGGTCCGAGGAGTTTCCCGGCCATGGACCCAAAATGTTGATATTTGTTCCTCGAACCACTTAGTTATCACTTTGGTCACATGGCAAGGTGCTCCATCATGCTGGAAAAGGCATTGTTTGTCACCAAACTGTTCTTGGATGGTTGGGAGAAGTTGTTTTGGTACCATCCTTTATTCATGGCTGTGTTCATAGGCAAAATTGTGAGTGAGCACACTCCCTTGGCTGAAAAGCAACCCCACACATGAATGGTCTCAGGATGCTGTACATTTGGCATGACACAGGACTGCCCCAAACAATCGTAATGAGGATTCATCAGAAGAAATGACATTACCCCAGTACTCATCAGTCTGTCCCTGATGATAGGTTGCTTCTCTGCTTCCCCTCTTGACACAAGGCCATCCTCCAAAAGTATTTGCCTCACTATGCGTACAGGTGCACTCACACCTGCCTGCTGCCATTCCTAAGCAAGATCTGTACTGGCAGTGCTCCAATCCCGCAGCTGAATCAACTTTAGGAGGCGGTCCTGGCGCCAGCTGGACTTTCACTGGCGCCATAAAGCCTTCTTCACAACAATTGCCTGTGAAGCCCTATTTGTCCAAAGCAATGATGACTGCATGTGTTCCATGCAGGTAACCATGGTTAACAGAAGAAGAATAATGATTTCAAGCCCCACCATCCTTTTAAAGCTTCCGTCTGTTATTATAACTCAATCAGCATGCCAGAGTGATCTCCAGACTTGTCTAGTGATCACTCACAACTGTGTTAACGAGAGGATCGCTAACATGATGTCTGCTGGTCCTTCTGTGGCAGGGCTGAAATGCAGTGGAAATATTTCATTGCAAAGAGGGACTTTGCAATTAATTGCAATTAATCTGATCACTATACATGGCATTCTGTAGTACATGCAAATTTGCATCATAAAAACTGAGGCAGCAGACTTTGTGATAATTCATATTTGTGTCATTCTCAAAATCTTTGGCCACGGCAGTATTGAAGATAACTAATATTATGAGATTACTTTACTCAGGGAGCAAAATTATTGGGCAGCAGTTAAAGGCAACAAAGGACGTAACAGGGACCTTCCAAGATCACACACATTTTTCAGATGCTGACCGTTTGCACTCGGTCGCGTGTAAACATACACTAAAAGAAAAGGTTTCAGATAAGGTAAGTGAACCAGGAAGCACAACACTTTCACTTCACAGAGATTAAATCATCACAGAGATTTACAGGAATATTAATATATACATCAACACCTCCACCATGCATCTTCATGTGTTTCTATATGTGTTATATTGGTGTCTTCCAACTGCTGTATCATCAAATGTTCTGTTCAAATTAGTCACAGAAAAATTGCTAATTTATTAACATTACCTGAGATTAACAAATTACTTATTTTTTTTACTTTTTTCCAAAGGCTACAGTACATTTTGTTATCTCTAACCCATTTCCTGGGTAGCAGCTCCTAAATCTTGTAATTATAATAGATTTTCTTTTTAGACATAATATACAGTGGGGAGAACAAGTATTTGATACACTGACGATTTTGCAGGTTTTCCTACTTACGAAGCATGTAATTTTTATCATAGGTTCACTTCAACTGTGAGAGAAGGAATCTAAAACAAAAATCCAGAAAATCACATTTTATGATTTATGAGTAATGAATCTGTATTTTATTGCATGACATAAGTATTTGATACATCAGAAAAGCAGAACTTAATATTTGGTACAGAAATCTATAAGATTGTGTTTTTTACAGTGAACTCCTGCATGGCCTTTAAAAGAATGTCAGCTCTGGATTTGAAATTATATAATGTATAACTACTGAAACATGAACTTAAAGTCAGTTGATCAGATCAACCATTTATAAATTACAGCAATTTTCTTTTATTACTGCCCACATTTTAGGGTAAACATTTTTTAAATACATGTTATAATTATTTTTTTTTTTTAAAGTACATTCGTTTTTAAAGAGATTCCTAATATGAAAACCTTTTTTTTTCCTTGCACACATTTTTGTATCTATTTTCCGTTTTGTATTATAATCACCAATGTTGTTAAAATTTGTTAAACAACAGTAAATGTCTGTTTAACTAACTCCACAACAAGAATTTGGAAAGAAGGGGGTGGAAAATATGTGCCTATGACGCATGCATCAGCCTACTTAATATCCCCAGTAGCTCTTTACCATGATGAAAGCCTTGCTAGCCTACACACTAGGATGTTGCAAAGTGCAATCTACCACAGAAGACTATGCTGAATCAACCATATGTATGTCACAGACAGAAGCTTTATCTTCAACATCACTCATTACCGTCCTTGACTTTGTGGGAGAAATGCATTAACGCTGACTTATTTTATTCTACATTATCTCACAGATTGCAGCCCTGGAAGATAGTATAGTTAGATCCAGTAAAGATAGATTTTAGCTTTGCATCTAACACCATCATACCAAAACCACTGGGAACCAGTCAAGACTTCGGGTCATTTTGTGAACATGATTTCAGGGTTACAATGAGAATTCTGATAAGGCATAGCAATATGGAATTGCAATGTCATTACAATATTTGGCTTTGTGTTACACAGGCAAAATGTAATTACATCAGCAAGACAGGGGTTCTAACCTAAGAAGTGCCACACAGGAGTTCTCAGTAAGATAATTTGCATTGGGAGGAGAATTTGAAGAGCATTTTAACATTGATCTACATTTGGAGAATAGCAACAAAAAAATCCAGAAAATTGCATATCAAAGTTATATATTGACTAGCATTTTACTCAGTGAAATACGTATTTGATCCCCTATCAATCAGCAAGATGTCAGGCTCCCAGGTGTCTTTTATACAGGTAACAAGATGAGATTAGGAGCACAACCTTAAAGGGAGTGCTTCTAATCTCAATTTGTTACCTGTATAAAAGACACCTGTCCACAGAAGCAATCAATCCGATTCCAAACTGAGATGATCTCAAGGATGCTGGGACTATACTCACCAAGAATGCAATTGGTAACACACTACGCCGTACAGGACTGAAATTCTGCAGCACCCGCAAGGTCCCTCTGCTCAAGAAAGCACATGTACAGGCCCATCTGAAGTTTGCCAATGAACATCTGAATGATTCAGAGGAGAACTAGGTGAAAGTGTTTTGGTCAGATGAGACCAAAATCAAGCTCTTGGCATCAACACAACTCGCCGTGTTTGGAGAATGAGGAATGCTGCCTATGACCCCAAGAACACCATCCCCACCATCAAACATGGAGGTGGAAACATTGTGTATTGGGGGTGTTTTTCTGCTAAGAGGACAGGACAACTTCACTGCATCAAAGAGATGATGGATTGGGCCATGTACCGTCAAATCTTGGGTGGGAACCTTCTTCCCTCAGCCAGCTGAAGGTTTGAGTTGCCAAACGTCTGCCTCGAAACCTTAATGACTTGGAGAGGATCTGCAAAGAGGAATGGGACAAAATCCCTCCTGAGATGTGTGCAAACCTGGTGGCCAACTACAAGAAACAGCTGACCTCTATGATTGCTGTGACGCACCCTTTTGAAATAAACAAATAGGGCACCAAACAGAGATCAACAGAGATGAGATTGGGTGGTGAATGGAGGGATTTTATACGGCGGATGGAAGGATGTGATTGGACGATGGGGACCAGAACCAGCAGAACACAATAACGGGAGGGATATGAGCTTGATTGACAGCACCTGTGCAGACAGAAAGAACAAACAAACACACATCACAGACACTGGGAAACGTAACACACATACTGGGGAACATAACAATTGCCAACAAGGGTTTTGCCACCAAGTACTAAGTTAAGTTTTGGAAAGGGGTCAAATAATTATTTCACAGAGTAAAATGCAAATGAATTAGTAACATATTTGAAATGCGTTTTTCTTGATTTGTTTGTTGTTATTTTGCCTCTCACTGTTCAAATAGACCTACCGTTAAAATTATAGACTGATCATTTCTTTGTCAGTGGGCAAACTTACCGTGACGTGGTACTGAACGAATGACCAAGGCGCAGGGAAACCTTCAAAAAAGCCTTTTATTTAGGCACCAACACATAGACGGTTTTAGTAATACTAGTGGTGTGCAACAAGCACAGAGAAATACAGCCACTCATGCCTGGAATACACAGGAAAGATACAAAACACATAACAGCTGAATTAACACACACTGAGACTAGAAACACACAGAGTTAAATACTAAGTTAATTAACAACAGATGTGGAGGATTAGGGAGGGGCACATTCACAGGACATGGGGAAAACAGGACAAAACCCACACAATGGAAACTAGAAGACCGGAGACGTCGAACGCCGGGGTGCGTTTTTGTGCCCCTTTAATGACGTTTTAGTGTATACAGTTTAAGTGTATACAGCACTTTTGGCTGATCCATGTGTCAAATATGTCTGATAATATATACTGTAAGTTGGGGTACAGGGAACGCCAGAAAGTGTGAACAAGGATACATTTGCTACTGCACATTACGTTTCCGTCCGATGTAATCATTTACAAATAACATTCTGTATACTGTACAAACATTTTCTTTTTCAAAGGGCAAAATGCTGATCATTAAGCTGTTACCTCATGGCCCTACACGTTGGATTGTGTTTACTGACATATTTTGATCAGACATATCCACACAAATCATAGGGTTCACAGCTGTATTCACCATCTACATACTGTATGTAGGTCAGCAAATATGTTAATTGATTCATTTAAGTTAATAATTCTGGGGAACTCCAGACTGACTGGACAGCACAAGTTTGGTCGGCAATATTAATGTCGGCTGTCGCAAAGGGTCATCAGGGTGAACTGTGTTTTGGTTGAAGGAGCTTTACCACCATGACCCAGTGATGCAATCTAGGATGATCTGTATGGGATCTCCTACCCTGTGTGATGTTGTGGTGTATGGACCCTCCTCTGTGCCTTGTCCCTGTGTTCCTCCTACCCTGTGTGATGTTGTGGTGTATGGACCCTCCTCTGTGCCTTGTCCCTGTGTTCCTCCTACCCTTCCAAGTGGACATCACACATATCTCTTTGACTGGGTCTAGCTCCTCGGGTTGTTCCTCTTCCGATCTACAGATTTAGACCACAACATAGAAACTGCAACAACCAATATACTGGTTCTCGCTTTCTTGTTTTCACTAATGTCTCCCAGACTCAGCAAGAATCTAGGCACCAGCCACATCACCAAATCACTAAAAGAAACACACTGGATTCACCTTTGGTGCTAACTGCTCTCTTTCTTCCAAAGTATCTCCACCTCTCCCTTCCCCTAGATAAGGAGCAGGAAAGCCAAATTGCAACTAGGCGAATGCAAAAAAAATCACAATATTATTATGACCGGCAGGCATATGCTTCTTTTTAAAAAAACTGCATATAAAACTGCTCAAATGTGAGACATACATTTTAGATTATTTGTATGTATGTATTCCACTGCATTCTCATGCGCCTAACGTATATAAAAAACAATTATCAACGTAATGATTCAGAACTAATTTGATAGGTATCTGTCGGGATTGTTTACCAATGTGATAGGTATAAAGGGGATTATTTACCAATGTGATAGGTATAAAGGGGTATTATTTACTAATGTGATAGGTATAAAGGGGGATTATATACTAATGTGACAGGTATAAAGGAAGATTATTTACTAATGTGATAGGTATCAGTGGGGATTATTTACTAATGTGATAGGTGTCAGTGGGGAATATTTACCAATGTGATAGGTATAAAGGGGGATTATTTACTAATGTGATAGGTATAAAGGGGGATTATTTACTAATGTGATAGGTGTCAGTGGGGATTATATACTAATGTGATAGGTATAAAGGGGGATTATTTACTAATGTGATAGGTATCAATGGGGATTAGGTGAAAACCGCGTGAAACCGGGTATCCGCATGAAACCTCTACCAAACCTTGACCAGCCTTAACACTAGCCCAAACCTTGACCAGCCACAACACTAGCCCAAACCATGACCAGCCCTTACACTAGCCCAAACAAACTTTCATCAAACCTGAACTCTGGTTTCTTGAACAAAATGTTTTCCTTTTTGTTGATTGGGTTTGTGAGGTAGCCTAGGGAGAGACTTCTATATTTTATAAATATTTTGTAATTTATGTGTTTTTATTTTTTGTGTTCAGTTGTCAAATGTGTATTCATAAATTCTAGGTTACATGTGTTTGGAAAATAATATTTTTAAGGTTGCTAGCCAGCAATTTCTCTAGGTAGTATAGCTAGTTAGCTTTCGTTGTTTCCACGTTTTTCTGACCCTAGGTGGGGGACGACATTGACTACACTACAGTGCATGGTGAATCTTGAGTGGCCTGCCTTCAATAGTGGAGAGCTCAAAAACGAAACAAATCTAATTTGACTCGTAGAATGAGTCAGAGAAGTGAAAGTCAAGACAGGGATGGCAGGGTATCAGGGAGACACCTTGAATAGAGAGTGAACTCTGCTGCCCGTTTCCACCTGAGGACCTGCTCCATCATTTACCACATGAATGATACTTCGAGCCACGTGGTTCCCATTATCTGCTGTAGGCTTTAACAACGAAGCTCAAAACTCTAAAACTGTCAGAAAAGAGTCCAGCCCTACTCAAACATAGCTATTTTATTATATTCCTTTTTAAGTGCTTGGTTGGAGTCAGAGTCCCTCAGAAAATCCCGGACTATAACAAACACTAATGAGTATTCATATTATTGCATTACTTTCCTCGAATGCATCGGCGTTAAGCTGGAGGCCTTATGATTTTCTGTATTGATTAATGAACTGCAATCTTCATTCCAAATGGTAATAGATTAGATTAGGTGATATACAGGGGCAAGACAGTCTTTCCCAACTCCTTTAAATTCTAGGACCATTTCTTGATCCTATAGGCATCAGATTGATACTGCTTCTGTTTTTGGCTCAAGGAGCAGTGGGTAGGCTTCAAACTTTATATGCATGAATACATAGACTGGTTTAGGGTGGTTTAGTCTGCTGAAAGCACCCCATTCTGAAATTCCCTAGCATATTATTTGGATTGTTTGTTTTGTTTTCAAGTTTTAATAAATGTTGTGTGTAATAAAAAGCTTCCAGATTAATAACAAGGGAAGCAATATATGATGGAAGCGCCACCGCACACTTCATCCAGAGGCTGTAAATACAGCAGATATCCAAAGTGTCAAGGTAAAGGGATGGTGACAGGATTGTAAAGTGAAGTTGCCGGGGTCACGGGAGAGGCCAAGAGGTTACACAACACGTAGTCCACGGTAGGATAGAATAAATCCATATCAGACTACGTGGGGGCTGATAATACAATGCAACACCACTGACCATTGACCCTGAATGTGCCTATCTACAAACCTCCCCCACACAATTTGATAGGGTTTTTTTCTATTCTACAGTCGACTAGTGTTGTGTAACCTCTTTGCCTCCATTGTTTAATGTCAGATAACCCGGCTTTTCTATGTGCACTGATCTGTGTTGCATCTTACAAAGAGAAATAGGATAGCTTAAAAATAGACCTTCTAGAACATGCGGTTGTACCAGCAAGTATACAACTAGAGAAAAGCAAAGTAAGCAGTGAAGCTGAGTTAGGCAGCTAGCTGCAAAACAAGTTGACTAAAAAGCAGACCAAGACACTGGTGTTTTATGGGTGTGCTAATAATTAATAGAAGGTAGCTAACATTTAGTTTTTAGTTACCCTTAACATGTATGTAATTATTATGTAATCATTGTCACTATATAAGTGATTATTTTGCTAGCAGTCCATGTGTGTATTATTAGAGAGTGAAATCATTTTAAGTGTTTTTCATTTAGCATAAGCTCTCATCCAGATTAAAATGTAAGAGACATTATGGTTAACTATTTCCCACCTTGCTGGCTTTGAGTGAACAACTTCTCTGTTACTGGACATTTGCTCTTACTAATCTGCTGCTCATATAAAATAAAATAGGAACTGTTTTTATTTTTAAATCACGGATGCTTAAGGCAGATTGAAGGAAGATCAATGCATGAAAGTGACACCATTTGAAGGAAGACTGTGCCTGTCCTCTACAGTGACCACTGCCTTCTGACAGACAGCTCCAGATAAGCTCATAACCCCTTTCCAATGACTGTAAATACTTGGAGAATGCTCTTTACAGAGTCTAGATAGATATATGGAACATCCTCCATAATTCTGCCATTCTACCATACTGAACTGCAACCAATGAAGGGTTTTGCTCATGTTGAATGGGTAGGAATCAATTGGGACTGATTGTATTTAACGCAATGGAGTGTGGATTGCAGTAACGCTAGTTTTATAAAGTAATGGCGAGAGACAGTGTCAGTACACGAAGGCCATTATCTCTTTGACAATTGCTTTTCTGCAACTGTGAATTAACATCCTTTTCTCCTTGGGACCTGGCTGAGAGAGGCATATCAGTTCAAGTTAATGTGTCACAGAGTGTTTCTTACTCAATTGTGAAATTGTCTATGCAAGCCGGCCTTGAAGGCTGGTAAGGGAGGGCTTTATGGTGAAAAGGTCTTATCTAAGACCTGCGGCAGTATAAGAGGCCTGTCATGGGTGAGAGACGGGGTGGAAATGCTGCTAAAGCACTGAGTATCCAGACCCTCAGCTCTCCTTTCCACCACCTGTCTTCTTCACCTCCTTCACCTTTCTACCCAAGCTACTTTTACCATGGGAGTCGCCTACAGCATTGGAGAGTAAGTCTTATTTCTTACAATGGATACTGAACTTTGTCACTTAATATGGAGATATAAGCATTTGGTGAAGAAAACAGGCTCTGCTCATGCCTAGGAAATAAGACTGGGAGATACAGACTGGAATGTGTGTGACTTGCTCTGATCTGATAAAATAATTCCTGTATCTTATCAGACGTTTGTTAACTTCCAATTGTGGTGTAAGTAGAAATTACAGTCAGACCACTCTTCATTAATTCATATCTCAAGGACTGTATTTAAATAGTACTGTATTTGTATTCTAATCAATGAGCATTTCCCTGTAAGTGATTTAAGAAAAGTAACAAAAAGTCTCTTTCAATGCAGGACTTGGTTCACCTTAAGCTGGTTTAAATACTGATGGCTCTCCTATATTTGATTGCGGTTGTAATAATAGACAGTGTTTTGGTAAAAAAAAAAAAAATCATAAAAAGAAATTACATAAACAATTATATATTGATGCATTGTATTGTATGTAATTGTATTGTATGTAATTGTATTGTATGTAATTGTATTGCATGTAATTGCCTCCTCAGGGTGGACCACCTCAACACATTCTTTGTCCAGTGGTCTCCAAGCATGTACAAGAAAAACAACAAGATGAGGCACCACAAAAAGACCTGCTACCTGGGGGAGAACAAAGACAAGGTAGCTGTGATGGAGGAGTTTATCCACAATCCAACTTCCCTCATTGCCAAGAACTGGGAGGTGAGTTGTAACTCAAGCATGCATTTATCCTCCTTTATCTAATGCAACGAAAGCAGTTTCTCAATGTAAACAATGGATTCAACATTTATAGAAGTATGAAACTATTATCATTATTTTAATAAACACTTATTCATGATTGTTCAGTTGAGATTAAATATCCCTTAACTATCTTTGCTTGCATATATAATATAATGCAAGGAGTGTATTGTTGGCAATAATTTTTTTTATTTCAACTGCGATGAATGAGTGTTTGACAGTGCTGGTGGGCACTCCTTATATGGACTTACTTCCCCTTATTCAGTTCACTGGAAACTCCCTGCAAGCATGTACCGTAGAAACTCCCCCTAAGAATGGTATATCTGGTTCCCACGGGCCAATGGAAAGAGAGAGAAGGCGACTCAACATCTTCTTTCCCTCTTTAACAAGGCGGCACTCTGTCCAGTTGGAAAACAGTGCAGAGAACCTCCCCCGGATAGTTCTGTGAGTTTCTTAGTGAACTCTAGATCAGATTACATTAACGGTCATCTTGCTTTATGGGAAATGAAACACAGAATGGAGGTGGTAAATGGGGTTCAGGGCTGCTAACAGCCAATGAGATTTTAGGGCGATGGACTAATAACTTTCATTTCATATAAAGAGAAAGTATTTAGTCGGTAGATTCAGATGATTCATTCACACACTTACCAGTGGTTGTGGTAGATACAGTATCATATACTGATACCTTTTTCTGTTAGTTGTGAACAGTAGAACTAGACTACAATATTTGTGGAGACATTATGAGACCAATTCAAGAGAACATCAAGGTACTTTACTTTGCAAAAAGATGCCTGGAGCCATATGTAGAGGTGAGTTGTTGGTTATGTTCAATAATCTAGCATTGTATAGCAAGATATTAGTATCTATCTGTGGTTTCAAGCTATTCTCAATCACTTTCCTGCAGTTGCTATAATACACAGTTATACAACATATTCTGTTGTTGGTTAATAGCTATTCTCATTTGTTTTTCTCGGGTTGTTAGCTATTCTTAAAAATCTAGTTGGGTTTGCCAACTATTTTCAATCATTTATCTAGGGTTGTTAGCAGTTTGCAAACTAAGTTGCTAGCTATTTTAAAAGTTGTCTATGGTTTCTACCTATTCTCAATCATTTTGCTGTACAATGCATTTGGATTTTAGTGTAAAGTGCATGAAAGAATGCTTTTATTTTGCCTGTTTTTAAAGCCACAACTTGTTTGTCCAATGTAAATCCTTGAAGAGTCAGTTTTGATTTGGACACCTAAATGGTTCAATGGTGATAGAAGAATTGAAAATATGTTTTTTGTTTTATCAACCATCTACCCCTTTCCACCGTCCACACTGTACTGATTATGGGTGTCTTACATGTTCTTGTGTTTGAGTCAGACATATTTATTTGACTTATTCAAATTGGTTCATTTGACAGTGTTTGATGTTGCTCTTCCTTTTAACCGAGTTTGTGTTATTTCCTTTCAGATCATCACAGTAGAGGATGTCGTGACTCGTCGTGAAAGTGTGTGTAGCTCAGAGGAAGGTACCCGCTCAGAGGACGAAGAGACCGAGGAACTATGTCCTGTTCTCGGAGATATCAGCCAGCTCCTCAATGAAAACCACATCCAATGTGTGAGTAACAGTACAATATGTCCTTCCTGACCACAATACACATCTAGAACGCACAACGCTGTGCATACAATTTAACTCCATTATCACTAGCTCACAACTTTACAATTTGTTGCTAGAACTCCCAAAATGTAGACAACAAATAAGTTAATTTACAGCGGGAAAGACATCTTTGTTTTACCTCACATCTCAAAGTGATAAATGTATTTAACATTGATACCACAGAGCCTTAAACATGAATTGATATACAAAATCCAATATGCTGTTGATACCAACATAGATAATACAAATTAATTTAAACTTTACTCTTTCTTTTCCTTTTCAAACAGCTAGCCAATCACATGCCACCGAGAACACAAGGGTCTCCATGGAATCTGGTTTACAGCACGGCCATTCATGGCATCAGCCTGAAGACTTTGTATAGACAAATGGCCCACATTGATATTCCTGTGCTTCTTGTCATCAAAGACATGGATAACAAGGTAGATATGGCTCACAGTGGTTTTATAAAGGTTATGGTTCTGAAATTGTCAGCACATTACGGATAATAACATCCCAGTAAAATGCTAACTGGTTTGTTTTCCTTGCTCAGGTATTTGGGGCTTTCTGCTCCCATCCATTCAGAGTTAGCAATTATTGCTATGGAACAGGAGAGACCTTCCTCTACAGCTTCAACCCTGAATACAAGGTAACGCTACAAAATACTATGTCCCTGTCCTTGTCAAAGATATTTCACTGAATTTCAAAAGTTATTATAATAAATCAAAACAAAAATTTGTGATCAATAAATATTGTGAAACTAGTAAACCTAACAAATAAACATGGAATGATTACTAGATATGTTGTTGTTGTGTAAAAAACAAGAGAATTTCAAGTCTTTGTTGCAATGTTTTTTTTTAGATGGATGGCTATACATGACTTAAAGCTTAGTGGTTATCCTATTAGAGATTGGGGTGTCATTTCATTTGTTATACAGCTGTTTGCAGTTAGGTTTGGGTCCACACCAGAATATATTTCATGACCGATGTGATAGGAGGAACTTATGTGATGTCTCTTTACAGGCCTATCACTGGAGTGGCGAGAACTCGTACTTTGTCAGGGGCCATTTGGATTGTCTGCAGATTGGTGGAGGAGGGTAAGCTTTCAGAATTACAATTATTAAACACTGTCATTTATTAGCTCAAAAATACATGCCTTATTTCTATTTTAAACCCTTTGTCATCTAATTGCCCCCACAATTGTTTACTACAAAATTATTAAAACGTCACCCTTTGACACATGTCTGATTTAGAGTATGTTTTTGTTGCTGATCTCTAGGGGGCATTTTGGCCTGTGGCTGGATTCTGACCTGTACCATGGTGCCAGCTATGCCTGTCACACATTCAACAATCAGCCCCTTGCCACCAAACAAGACTTCAAAGTGCAGGACCTGGAGGTCTGGACGGTCCGGTGAACTGAGCGGGAGAAAGATTGAGAGACTTACATGTTGTTTACAACACAGTTTAGATATATTTCTAATATATACCCCGAGGTCAGATGGTTAACATTATTTTCAAATTCTGAAAATGTGACTGATGGATTCCTGTGAATCAAAGTTGATGGATAGCTGTGAGTTCCAAAGGTGCTTGATTAGAGGTTATGACATACTGTGAGCAGGTTTGGCATATCTATAACCTGTTATGATGGCATTTGTCTGGTTTTGGTCTGTGTTGGCCTATTTGACCTGGTAAAAAATAGAATGGCTATGCTATTGAGGCTATAGAGGTTATCATGTGTATACCTCTACGGATCAGACTCTGTCCAATACCAGCATTACAAATGGTTCTAGACATCTAAGCTGTAAACGGTGAATTTATTATTAATGGTTATTTAAAAAAATGCATTTCAATGTGAATATAAGCTTGAAACTGTTTTGACCATTCTTATTCATTCAACCAATGTGGAGTACTATTTTCGTTTCCCCTTGTGTTTTTTATAAGGGTTGGCAAAATGTCAAGTGCATTCACTCAGCTTATTCTATTGCAAATAGAATCAGCCTAAACTAAATATGTCCAATAAAAATGATTGTTTTAGTTACAAAACTAACACTTAGGTCAAGAGAACTGTCCCTCCTGGAGCATCCAATTGCCTTTCTCAGCCCACTACAAGGTTTGGGGTTATATATCCCTTGTTACATTTATAATTGTACTAAAAGGGAAAAACAGAAGACTGTTAAAAAGCATTTACACTGAAAACTATGAAATTGTTTATATATTTGCTATTCAAAATACATTTATATTTACACTTTATTACATATTATTTAAGAAATATTGTCAGGTGAAATGTTGTGTTTTGTTTGCCTTGTTCTGTTAGTATGTGTGGAATCAGTAATTGTGTCTGTCATTTTGTGTGTGTGGTACAGTGCTGGCATTGTTAATATCTGCATATAAATGGCTCCATATGAACATTTTAATGTGTGTGATTATGTGATAGATTTTTATAAATTCAATAAGCACCTTTGCTTGACATAAAAATATTTCCATTTTATCTAATTTGAAACAAACAAATACAGCACTAAAGCTAAAAACTAAATAGAGCACATCCTCATCTTCAATTAAACACCTCATTCACGTAGCTTAGAATAATATCTATATTTTTCTAAATGCTTGTAATAAAAATAGACCTCTCACTGGTCCTCCACTTCCTCTGTGAATGCATTACACATTTGCTACTACACAGTTTCATAGATGAACCAGTAAGTAAGCTAGTTTCATCAAGCAGTTGGGGTCATTTCTATATAGCCCAACTGACATCCGTAGAAACAAGAACCAACATCTACAGCCATGGCCAAAAGTTTGGAGAATAACACAAATCAAAATGTTTAACTGAGTCTGCTGCCTCAGTTTTTATGATGTAAATTTGCATACACTCCAGAATGTCATAAAGAGTTATCAGATTAATTGCAATTTATTGCAAAGTCCCTTTTTGCCATGAAAATGCACTTAATCCCAAAACCATTTCCACTGCATTTCAGCCCTGCCACAAAAGGACCATCTGACATCATATCAGTGATCCTCTCGTTAACACAGGTGAGAGTTTGGACAAGGGCAAGGCAGGAGATCCCTCTGTCATGCTAATTGAGTTAGAATAACAGACTGGAATCTTTAAAAGGAGAATGGGAATTAAAAATAATTGTTCTTCCTCTGTTAACCATGGTTACCTGCAAGGAAACATGTGCAGTCATCATTGCTTTGCATAAAAAGGGCTTTACAGGAAGGATATTGCTGCAAGTAAGATTGCACCTAAATGTACCATTTATCGGATCATCAAGATTGTCAAAGAGAGGTTCAATTGTTGTGAAGAAGGCTTCAGGGCACCCACGAAAGCGTACATTATTTCTTTAAAAAATCGTTAATTTGTGGTCCCTGTATCAGTGTGGTGGAACACTAAATACAAGATTTGATTCATAAACAACACGTAATTCTTTGCAGCAAACTATCTCCTACAACGCGGAACAAACCGTAGGCTTCTATCTTTAATTAGCCCGGGGCGGTCTTTAACCAGCTTCATCAAAGCTGCAATCAACTGTTTCCTTTAAAAATTGGTGTTCAAATAATGCTAGATAGCTAATCAACACTGGTCAAATTAGTTTGGCCTTCCCCTGTCTTCGGTAAATAAGGTCAATAAGATGGTAACCTAGGCCCAGGCAATTATGCACAGCGCAGATGAGCCTGGTAAAGCATACATTAGAGGTATGCCTACTTTTGTCATTATTGCATTTTAGCAATCAATGGCACTGCGGGGCCTGGCTCCAAAAGGGAGCAATACTTTGGATGGAAATTGACAACCATGTGAATGGTCAAATCTCCATCTTTCATTAGTTTTATCAATGCATGTATGATCATAAAATACAGAAGTATTCATGAATCATATTAGCCCACTGACTGCATTAGGGTAGAGATAACATTTGCAAATGTAGCAAATCATGCCACATACCATGCATGAGGTGCTTATGACAACTAGGGAAATTAATGTTTGCTAACCCTTCGGACCAGTGTGAACTTCATCCACTGTTATTTCAGTGTGAACTTCCTCCACTGTTATTTCAGTGTGAACTTCATCCACCGTTATTTCAGTGTGAACTTCATCCACTGTTATTTCGGTTGCACGTTTCCTAAAGCCAGAACTCCGCATTCCTCCATTGAAGGTTGCCAACACACATGTTGGTCCAGTCGTACATAGTTGTGCAGAATCGTCCTTTGACTATTTCAATGCAGACATACAGGTGCAGGTGTAGGGGTTGATTGGTTGTTTGGTCACACAGCTAACTCTCAAACCATAGGCAGAGCCTTAGGATTCACTAAATGAAAAGAATCATTCAAAGAACTAAAACAGGGTGGTTTCAATTGGAAACAATTCCCACGTGTTGATCAGGGTTTGAACTTGTGGTGTGGGGAAGTGAGGGCACCAAGATGTCCAAAGATGACCAGCCGGTGGAGGGAGTGTGATGCTCTGAGCAATGTTCTGCTTGGTAACCCTGGGTCCAGGCATCCATGTCAATTTGACACCTTCCACATATCTCAACATTGTTGCAGACCAGGTGCACCCCTTTTTGGCAATAGTATATCTGGATGGCTGTGGTCTGTTTCAGCCGGATAATGTGTCCTGCAACACTGCACACATTGTTGGGGAATGAAGCAAACATAATGAAGAATTCAATGTGTTGCCTTAGACTCCAAACTCCCCGGATCTCTAAAAAGGCAGGGTAAACTGGTGTTTTGGCTCATCAGTGGATACTAGTAACTAGCCTACCGGTGTTGGTATTGCTGCTGGTTTTAAAAAAAGTCAGTGTATAGTTTTGAGGTAACAACACAGGTTTGGTTCAATAACACCTGATCATTTGACGCCCGTCGTCGCGTGGCACTGTTCTGACGCAGCAACGGTCCAACCGATTGGAACAGTGTGTGAGTGTGAGAATCGTCTCCGCGATAACCTCCTGGAGGGCTGGCTAAGCGAGGAGGAGATGTCCTTTTGGAAGGAAGACGAGGTGTCTTCCCCACGTGCCCTCACATGCAGCGGAGGGCGGGAGAGCGACAGGCCGTTTCTAAGGAGACCCGGCCAGAGTCGAGGCCTTCCTGCAGTGACATCACTGTGACTCAGGTGGCTGCGTTCTCGCTGGTCTGAAAATGAAATAAAGTATTGTTCCAAATGTTCAGGATAATTAAATGTCTTGTATGCCCGTTGTTAAGGGCACCTGCTGTTTTTAATTAATCCACAGTGTGAATTGTTTTGCATGCTTTATTGCCTAACCTTTAATCTCTGTGGAATGGGCTTAATCTCTCTCACAGTAACACGATGCAGCACATGAGACCCAAAAGACTACTACAAGATACTTGCAAATGTATTTTGAGTGATAATAAAGCTTTTTTTTGTCAATAGTTCGTACACACAAAGGGAGATAGCTTGACGCAAAAGGTCTAAAAACGGGGAACATCTCAAATCGGCTTCAGACTGTAGAACCAGGCTTACTGAGAAGACCAAAGACAAAAGAGCAGGAAGCAATGTTTACATTTTTAAAAGCCCTAATTGTCTTGTCATGCAAGGTAATGGGATTACACCTTTAGCCTACTGTTTCCCTGTTAGTTGGTTCCTTTAGTGGGCTATAATTGGTGAACATACTTCCCTCAATGCATTGCCATTATTGAAAGGGATTAGTCTACTTTAACTGGCAAAAAGGACGTTTTTGATGTTTATTAAATCTGTGGAAGAAGTTGGTTTACGCAAAACCTAACCTTAACCTTGTCCTCACCCTTAATACTTAACCTTAACTCTAACCTCACCCTTAATACCTTACTTTAAATCTAACTTCACCCTAAAAACCTAACCTTACCCTAATCTCACTCGTAATACCTAACCCTAACCTCACCCTTAATACCTAACCCCTTACCCTAACCTTCCCCTTAATACAATAACCCTAACCTCACCAGTAATACCTAACCTTAACCTCACCTACTACTAACCATCATTAACCTCGTATCTCTTCTGATCCTTTTACATCAGCCATTCTAAACTTTTTCATCACTTGAAGTAAAGAAGCTTTTCTTCCCCAGACAAATGTTGTGGACATTCATTAAGCATAGTTTTTAGCACCCATAATTGGCTAGTATGAATATCAGACACACATTTACTGTCTATCAACAACACATTCTACAAAGGACACTTCTCCAGATTGAACATTCTGAACCCAGTGGGAGAACAACGTTCACCAAGCCTTCAGAACAATACTGTCAAATTGTTACATGCTAGAGCCAATTTCACGTTGCTGTGTTAATTAATTCCGGTTGTTTGTGCTGAGGGTCCCAGCAGCATAGCTGTTGTTGGAGTTGGATCAATAGTCAGCACGATTGTGCCTGTCAGCAAGAAAATTTTATTTGTCAGCATTCCTGGCTTCTCTCCAGGAAAGGTTTGACCGTGTGACCTCTTCCCATCAGGAGCTGAGGAAGCAGTCGGAGGTATAAAACTCCGACTGCTCCAGAGGTTTTCGCAAACAAGTGCAACTTTCTAAAAGGACCAAACTCATAAAGCAATGGTAAGACTCTACGTCGTTATACTTCAAAAAAATTGCAGAAGAGTAGCCTACACAGATCCGATATGAGTTATATAAATAACACTTCTTACATTTTAAAGATGTTTAGGTTCTATATGTCTCCTAAAAGGTGTTTATGTTCAGTTAAGTGGCTTAATAAATTGCATTTGTCCCTTTCAGTGAACAAATCTTTCTGTTTTTTCTGCAGATGAAGATTTGGCAACTACCCTCAATTCTTCTTATTCTTACATCTAGCGTCATTTCTCATCCTCATAACTTATTTGAGTATGAGGAGCTAAGTCAATATGTTGACAGCCATCAAGAGGAATACATACAGGTACGTTTCTAAACAGGATCATGATGTTATCTGTTTTCATTTCTGATTATACAATATTCTTTATGAAGAAAGTCCATTGTCTGTTTGTTTGTTTCCCTGTGCCCGTTAGACTCTGAGGGCCTGGGTTGCAGTAGAGAGTGACTCTAGTGATGTCTTGAGGAGGCCAGACTGCCATCACATGATGAACGTGACAGCTGAGAAACTACGGGCCATGGGAGGGACGGTGGAACTAGTGGACATTGGCGTACAAGAGGTTATTTTTCTGGAATGTGATCAACCAAATGATTACATTATAAGATGTTTGTTTGCAGTACTCAGAGTCCTTTATTATCAGATCAGACCTGCACAGACCAATAAAGAGAGTTAGCACCTTGTCTTGACAAGCAGTTATTAGGTTATTTACCAGTTCTTTCATTGTCATGCGTAGCTACCTAATGGTCAGACAATGGCCCTGCCTAAGGTGGTAACAGCCCATTTTGGCAGTGACACGAGTAAGAAGACAGTCTGTGTATATGGACATGTGGATGTCCAGCCTGCTAAGCTAGAGGATGGCTGGGCTACTGAACCTTACAACCTAACTGACATTGAAGGTAGGCTATAAATTCCAGGTTTTTACAATTACAACAATCAATGTATTACAAAAAAATCAGCAGATTTCACCGTGATATACAGTTATCTATTCTAGACACAACACACAGAAATATTCTGATGTTACACCATTACAGGGAATGCAGTATTTCAAATATTTTTTGTTTCAAAATTATGCAATGTTATAGATACACAATGTGATACATGATGAAAATAATCTGATGTGAACCGAATGCACATCTGGCCATTATTAAATTGATGTTCCCCAAAGGAAACCTCTATGGCAGAGGGGCGTCTGACAACAAGGCCCCTGTCTTAGCCTGGATCCATACAGTGGAAGCCTACCAGGCCCTCAACATTGTACGTGTACTTAGTGTTTCCATGATTGGTTCACCTTTTTCAAACACAAAAATATTGTGTACAGCAGCAAAAACATCCTCACAGCATCAAAAAGTATACCTTGATGTCTTTTGTTGGAAGCATTTAACTTTTTCCTTTGTTTTGCTTTTTCCGTTGTTTGTTATGCAAATTCTCCTTCTTATATATGCAGGACTTGCCAGTCAATGTAAAGTTCATAATAGAAGGGATGGAAGAGACCGGGTCCAACGGTCTGGACGCCATGATTATGGCTCAGAAAGACACCTTCTTCTCTGACGTCGATTATATCGTCATCTCGGACTGTGGTTGGCTGAGCCGACGCCCTGCACTCACCTACGGTACCAGAGGGAACTGTTACTTCTTTGCTGAGGTAGGATGGGTTTGGGGTGGATGTATTTCCCTGAAAAGTTTTTAATGAAATATGTTTACCTTCTGAATGAATGACCATGCTGACATTCTGTTTTTGGTAGGTAGAAGGCCCCAAACAGGACCTGCACTCTGGTGTGTATGGAGGCACCGTAATAGAGCCCATGACAGATCTAATTGGCATATTGGGTGAGTTCTAAACCTCTGTCGGCATAAGAGATGCTTACTTGTGTCCTTCAGAACTGCTTTTATGTTATTGAATTCTCCCTTCCTCCAAGACACACTGATAAGCCCCAGTGGAAAGATCCTCATCCCTGGCATAACAGAAGCCGTGGCCCCCCTCTCAGACGAGGAGTGGAAGATGTACCAGGATATTGAGTTTGACATTGAGAGCTTCAAATCTAAAATTGGTGTTAGCCAACTCATGTACAGCAACAAGGTGAGAATCAAATGCACAGGATATGTACATTTGCGTTTAAAAAAGCAGTGCATTTGGTAATTTAATCTTACTATCTGAATACTTTTGCCCGTATGGCTGTCTGTCAGGTAGATCTGCTGGCTCATCGCTGGCGCTACCCTACTGTGACCATCCATGGCATCGAAGGGGCTTTCTCCGCCCCTGGCACCAAAACAGTAATTCCTGCTAAGGTCATTGCCAAGTTCTCCATACGACAGGTCCCCAACATGGATCCAGCCGTGGTCAAGAAACAGGTAGGTGGTTCATAGTTTTGCACCGCACACTTGGGCAACACTTCTCCTTCCAGTGATAGTACGACACAGATTCATATTAGGGTGAAATAATGTTTACCCTGGGTTGTTCTTGAAGGTCAATTGAGTAATTTTTCCACGACTAGCCACCATCCACATCTGTTCCAGTCTGGAATTAGCATTATTAGCATCAACCAAAGGGATTAATTGTTCGCTGTGCCCCAAGCTACAAAAGCTGCATTGCAAGCGGAATTTACAAAAGTTATAGCATTTAGTTTAGGTTTCTCATAACTTGCTTATTCCTAGGCAGGTACATATTAATCACCAATGCAACTACAAGGTATTCGCAAAGGTTTTAATGACCCATGTAATCAACCTTTTGTTGCTTTGACCTGGGGTCCGTTCTTCGAACTTCGCTAACTACATCTGAGATCAAATGACACATTCAAGATCAGATAATCACGCTAACTATGATCCAGATAATTTGGTTCTTCGAACACACCGGTTGGTGAGGATTAGTATAGCTGGATTGAGTTATCTGGGATAATTGCAAAATACCACAAAGCCCCTAAAAACTACTTGAACGCCTGGTAAACTTTACGAATGGCACGACAGACAGCACTTTTTCCAAGTTATCCGCATCTCCAATTGTGTAAATGAATTGTGTAAACCCATCCCTCATAATTGCAATCCAAAAAAAAAAGAATTGCATGGCAATACACACAGTTTGTGCTGTGGTTAAAGCCCAAATTCGAGTTGAACATTTAACATGTGGTTCCAACAAGTTAACTAGGTAAATTAGTCCTTCGCGAGAAAACAAGATTCCTGTATATCACAACACGCAATTAATTATTAAACTGCAAATTATCCTTGCACCTTCCGCAAATAGTTGCTCTTGTGAAAACGGACAAGCCATGGCTGTTATTGACTTCCCGTATAACCTCACTGTATAGCCGCAATCGGATCTTGTTTACATAAAATACACCTGCTCCCCGAGCAGTCTTAAATGTACGGCCATTTTGCTTTGGCAGCAAATCTAGGATGAGCGTCGAAGAACCCGACTTACCAAGATCATGACAAATCTTCAACAATCAAATACGGCTAACTGAGTTAGCGAGCTTCGAAGAACGGACCCCTGACCACTAGGTTATCCTGTGTATTATTTGTGATTTTTCAGGTCACCGACTACCTAAACTCTGTGTTTGCCAAGAGAAAGAGCCCAAACAAGCTGAAGGTGACAATGGTCATTGGGGCTAAACCCTGGTTGGTCGATACCAAGCATCCACTGTATGAGGCAGGGAAGGCAGCCGTGAAAAGAGGTACTGAGAGTCGATCCTGCCCAAGTGAAACTCTGTGGATTTGGGTTGTGGCCATAGAATTGCAAGAATTGGTTACATACTTTTTTCCTTCACTTTGGAATATATCAGATCTACAATTTCTTTCTTTTAGTATTTAATGTGGAGCCAGACTTGATCCGTGAGGGGGGAACCATCCCAATCGCCAAGACATTTGAAGACGTGACTGGGAAGAGCATCATTATGCTGCCAATTGGAGGCTTTGATGACGGCCTCCACTCCCAAAATGAGAAGATGAGCAGGTAAGCGCTTCAATCTTCTAATGGGTGTACACACACACACACACACACACACAATTTTTGAATGTATTTTCTTTATTTTTCCTTATTGTCTCTCACTCACTCTTTTCCCAGGTACAACTACATAGAGGGAACCAAGTTATTCATTGCCTACCTCCATGAAGTGGCCCATCTCAAGAAAAATTGAGGGCACCCTTTTCAACGCCAGAGTTGTTAAGTAATTAAAGACCATGTTAAATAGCTTTGAGATCAGCGGAGTCAGACTTGCTTCACCTTCTTCTTGATATTCATTTGTCATTTTTCTTGTCATTCAGAGAAGATCTGTGGCATCAAATAGTCGCAAAAATGTTTTCTTTTTGGCTTGGGAGGCGTTACGAAAATGGGGACGTCACTTTTTAGTTCTTTTGCAATAAAGTACAGACAGCATTTAAAACTAAGACAATGAAAGTATTTTTTAAATTAAAAAATATATTAAAATATGATATTACGAATTCAACTGTGGTCAGTGTAAATTATTTATGAAGCCCTTTGTAAATTAACATTTACTTGCTACGCAGATACTAAGCTTGAAGACTCAAAGAGCTGTGGAAGCACAGTGGGTCTATATATAAGAGCTGTGGAAGCACAGTGTGTCTATATAAGAGCTGTGGAAGCAGAGTGGGTCTACATATAAGAGCTATGGAGGCACAGTGGGTCTATATAAGATCTGTGGAAGCGCAGTGAGTCTATATAAGAGCTGTGGAGGCACAGTGGGTCTATATAAGATCTGTGGAAGCGCAGTGAGTCTATATAAGAGCTGTGGAGGCACAGTGGGTCTATATAAGATCTGTGGAGGCACAGTGGGTCTATATAAGATCTGTGGAGACACAGTGGGTCTATATAAGAGCTGTGGAAGCACAGTGGGTTTATGTAAGAGCTGTGGAAGCACAGTGAGTCTATATAAGAGCTGTGGAGGCACAGTAGATCCATATAAGATTTTTGTAATGGGAATATTTAAGATGAAAAGATTATTATTTACATTGATACAACATATAGTACCTTTTCTTTCTGTAACACATGATTCAGTCAGTGACTTGGGAGACTTTCTCTATGCTCTCATGCTGAATTACTGCCCTTTTGCAACTGGTATTCAAAAAGCTATTTACAATTCTTTTTATTGTCTTTACACTTTACCGAACGGAAACAAAAGGAGAGCACAACCGATACACATTTTACCAAGGAGGAACTTAAATAGGGAACCAAAGAGGGGCAACAAGACACAGGTGCAAATGGACTAACAAGGCACAACATAGAAGCGGGAAAACTAGAACCAAACCACATGAACATAGAAATGTGACGACTGGCACGACGCATGCTGTGATCAGCCGTTACGGTTATCTTGAAATTCCATACTTCAGACAAGACCTTCTAAAGAAACCTTGAGGAGCCAGTCTTTAAGGGTGGTATTGTTAAAATGATCAGTCGAGGAATTATCATCTGTCATGTCCTTTTAGTACTAAGCCTCTGAAAAGAGAAGAGCAGAGAGGCAGAATGAATGATACAGCAGATTGCCCTTGATTCATTTCATTCAGTCGTTAATTTCCAATTTGCTGTACTGTACCTGACAACCATCTGTGCATGGCTTCTGCCTCTTCATCTTTGGCATGTTCCTTTGCTCAGGTGTTACTCAAGTGCTCAGGTGACTGACACATGTTAGAATGCCTCAATATACAGGTGTCATACCGATTGCAGTCATGTGGATGTGGGTTTTTAGGTTTTCCTTGCAACCTGTGCCCATATTGGGACCAATACAACCAGGTGAGTGGAAACTTATTTGTGACCTAATTAATCAATTAAGCACCATGGATTTGCTATTAACCGGACCCCTGCTTGTATCAACCAACTAAGCAACCATTGGTTGAGACAAGCAGGGTTCCGGTTTGATCTCCTCTTTCAGAGAAGTGCAGGGAGCAGGAGCACAACCACACACAGCCAACATCATCCATGATCAGCTATGTGTTAAGGTCTGGAGGCCTCTACTGGTCAAAACGTGTGTTTTTGCATCAACATTGCGATTGAGGGGTTGCAGCATTAATGTATTATACTGGGTGGGTGCAGCCAGATGCAAAAACTGAATATTTTAACAAATTGTACTGCTTATACCACAAATCCTGAAAATATTGATGGCCCCTTTTAAAAGTGATTAGAAATCATTGATTTTAATCAGGTGATTTACCTTTGTCTTTAGAATTGAAGTCATCTGGGTTAAGTTGCAGGGGCGAGCAGCATGAAATGATTCATTCAACAAGTTTTATTAGAAAAAATGTCTAATTATCCTATGTGACTTTGTGTGTTCCACAATTAGATTAGAGGGAATTGTCTGAAGGGATAAAACACAAGATTGTAGCCAAGCATGGATAATTTCAAGGCCGGAGATCCATCTCCAGAGACCTTTCGGTCCTTGTTTCTACTGTAGGTAATGTTATCAGGTTTAAGGCGAATAACATGGTAGCCAACCTCCCTGGATGTGGATGCAATACAACAGAGGATGGAGGTTGCAGCAGAGGATTGTTCAAATGTAGGAGAGAGACCTTTGATTAACTTCTTCATTAAGCTTGACCTTGAGACACAAGATACGTCTGTTTTCAATAATCCGTTGCCGACTCAGTGAACGGGAATTTTATGGAAGTAGGTCTACTGCTTATTGACATACATGAGAATGCCAGACTGTCATTTCCCTAAAAACAGCTAAACAATACTTCCGGGACAATCTGCTTTGGGAAAAAAAGAACAGAATCATGCTGGTAAAAAACAAAATCTTTGTGCTTACAGAAAACCAAACAATTCCTTTAAAGAAATGAACACCTGGAACACGTTCAAACACATAGTAGGTTCCAGGACTTGGGGGGTTGCTTCGCTCCCTCTGGCATTGGTAACTTGAACGTGTGGATCATAAAATAAGAAGAATACCATGGTGTTTTGGAGAGCAATGTTGAACTCTATATTCAGTTGGGTCTATGTCAAAGGTCATGGATCACACCCAAAACACACCCAGGAATGGTTCCACACAAAACAGTTGACTGTTCGGAAAGGGTTAGAACTGATTCTAGATCTAAATCCAATCTGAAAACAGATCTCAGAACCTGTGTCATTTGCACATTAAGAGTTGGTCGGTGCAGACGTGCAGGAAGCTGTGACTATGGGAAACAATTGACTTTAGGGTGTCAATATTAGATAGATTACATAAAAAACACGTTTATTTTCATTAACACTGAAACAAATAAATGTGAAAAACAAATCTGGTTGGCATTAACCAATAATGTATGATAATGTATTTTTTTTCCATCACTGGGTATTGCCAAATAGAAGTTACAAAGTTAGGGAGTAACCCGGGTTGAGACATTACTAAGACAGTTGTTAGGTCTCCTACATTCATATTGCACTCTGATCTTTGAGCCTCGAGACAAGTCCAGTCATGACAATCAACTGACAAAGATTACTTGTCAAGATTATTAGTACTCACCAAATCTGTGAGTTAGACAGAATAGACAGATACAAGAAGAAGTAGAATATAGAGGCTGAGACAAACATTACTGAAATAAATAGGGTATTATTTGGATATTATCAACACTGGCTTCATAAAGCAGCAGACTCTCACAGACAATAATACTCATTGTTGTTGCTCCAGTTTTTCAATTTCCTCTTCAATTTCTTCTCCTGGATCTGCAGCCATGTTTGAACTATTATTTCAATACATTGAGGATCACCAAAATCAGTTTGTCCAGGTGAGACAAGTACTGCTATCACATTCTACTGGAGATTTATAGCTGTTCTGCTACTGTGCTGCTCTTTAAAAAAAAGAGATCTGTAATCAGCATGCTATTGTAAGCAACCAACTGTAAGATTTCCTAAACTTCCTTAACTCTCCTCAACTCTTGTTCATGTGGTGTTATTCCAATTTAATAACAGGTTAAAACAAGTTGTCAGCAGTTAATCTTGTTATGCCATATGACATTGATCTGTAATCATGTTGCGACAAGTGATTCTATCCAATCTATTGGCGTGGTTCTGAGCAAACACATATTTGTACTTTTACTCAACCATATTGTTTATATTCCGCCACAGATTAAAGATAAAACCTTTTATATTACTTTCTTAGTCACATTCTGCTGCAGTACCTCCCCATCAAAACTACAAAGAATTTACATGGGTGATGTTGGGTACTGTTTAGTATTATATACGGATATATTACCGTATTTTCCGCACTATAAAGCGCACTTAAAAGCCTTTAATTTTCAAAAAAAAACGACAGTGCGCTTTATAATCCGGAGCGCTTTATAAATCAGTCTCAACTGTGATCCGAGCATTCACGAAGGCAGGAATAATCTCTGAACTGCCAGGCAACAGCAGCGACACTGACTCGGATAATGACGAGAGAAAGCGGGGCAAATTGGATGCCGTAGTCGCCCAACTGTTCAATTCGGACACTGAAGAAGAAGAATTCGAGGGATTCGTGGACGGGGAATGAACTGCAAAAATGTAGCTTTACGTTTTATATGTAACTGAACAATGTTGAGTATGCACTAACGTTTGATTTAGTGGTATCAGACTGTTTTTTTTACTACGGTACGTGTTTACTGAATTAGGGAAATGTTCCCCTGAGTTATGCACTAACGTTTGATTTAGTGGTATCAGACTGTTTCTTTTACTACGTGTTTACTGAATTAGGGAAAAGTTCCTCTCCACGTTTGGGAGAAGAGTGAGCAAGGCTGGGAGATAATGTTAATATGCACATTAACGTTTGAACAACGTTACCAAGGGAGTGAACGTAGTTGTCAGAACGCTTAATAAAGACTTTATCTGACTGTTTTGTTGACATTCCCTTTAGCACATCTAGTGGATGCTAAACGCAAACCCAGTCAAACGTTTGACTGAAATATCTTATGCGCCTTATAATCCGGTGCGCCCTATATATGAAACATTTTCTAAAATTGGTCATTAATTGAAGGTGCGCTTTATAATCCGGTGCGCTTTATAGTGCGGAAAATACGGTACTTTGCCATAACCCTTTGAATTAACATCACCCCAAATTTAAATATTTAGCTAGGCTCCATAAATTATTGTGACTAATGTTTGGTATGAATTTTACACTTTACCACAAATAGCAACTATGAACAATATGGCTTTTACCACTGTCCATTTTACAAGATAGTAATACTAGTATCTTAATACTAGGAATAGTATTTCAAATGTGAATGCCATTAATGCAATAAATGTCATTATACAGTATGTGACAAAAACTGACTTTTTTGTCAAGTGAAAAGATGACAGAATCGTGGAAACCCATTTTCTTTGACTGTGCAAGGAGTTGTGGTCTATATTAGCCCAAACGGCATTCATGGATGCGTACTTTGAACATTCACCAGTAATAGTAGACCATCCGGGAATTCTGGCATACTGTAATGCTCGAAGAAATTGAGTGAACACCTAATCATCACAATTCAAACCCAAGTCAATTAAATGTCAGGAATATTAATCTGTCCAGTTAGGAAGCATAAGTGATTGTGAATAAATGTCACCTGTATTTGTGCAAATGGGTTAGTGACAATGGAATGTTTTTCGCAGGTGGTGGTCACAGACCATTGCTCTCCTTTCTTGACCAGATTCTGCTCTAGCTTTGTGTTTCGCTGGTGTCCCTGTCACTGCTGTTTGCATGAGGCGATACCTGCAGCCCATTCAGGATCCACGGGTAGTCCAGCCCTTCCAGGCAGGGGTGCATTTGTTCATTTGCAGAGAGATATGCAAGATCAATGTTGCCCCCCCCCCCCCATGACTTGCATATTGCGCCAGTTTCCATTGAGCCCAAATAACAATTTCTAATAGTGCCTTCCCTCCGTGTGGCGTCCATATGCACTGCATGTGCTGCATACCCCATTTTAGCGCTTCTGCCTCCAGGGCAGCGCGACCATACATGCCGTCACATGAAGGTTGGCTGTGCCTCCCAGTACAGTCCCAAGAGCATGGAACAAATGTTAAATGCAGTTCCTGGATAATGAAGGCATTGATGCCATTGACCGGCCCTCACATTCCCCAGACCTGAATCCAATTAAGAACCTCAGGGACATTATGTATGTAAAGTGTTCCTTTAATGTTTTTGTGCAGTGTATTGACAGGGTACTATGGTTTGGGACTAATGCTAATCTTTTTGCATTAGAATGATCAGAATGTCCCAAACCACAGTACACTGAAAATAATACGTCAAAAGTCCCCGGATTATCTACTATTTCTGTTGGACTTTCGAAGAATGCCTCCATGCATAAAACTGACACAAACTTTCTATTTACGAGCTGTTTGTCATTGTAAGACGTAAGTACAAACACTTCTGAGAACATGTCATGAATCTGACATAGACTCTCTTACTATCTTTATTTAAACACATTTAAGAAAAAACATAGACTGACATTGGTGAATGAGGCTCTTTGGTTTGAGCATGGGTAAGTGACACTGCTTACATTGTCTGTGGTTTTATCTCTGACCATGAGCTTATACGGCTGTGTTAAAACCCTCTTTGGAATTGCTGCTTGTTTACATTGTTATGTACCGTATATATTTTGTTTTCGTTTTTTTGGTATTTTGTTTTCTTTATTTTGCTTCATATTTTACTTAATGCTACTGCCTAGATACCTCCTGCCATGTCAAGAATTTCACTGCTCAGAACGACACTGCTTTTTCATGCATTTGACAATAAAATGACTTTAAATTATTAATATAAAATCTCTGCTATCCTATCCTTCCGCTGTTGTCTGCCTTAGAGGCTTAAAGAGTGGGTAGCCATCAAGAGTGACTCCGGAGATCACACGAAATGGGGAGAAGTTGAAACGATGTTGAACATGGCGGCAGAGAGGATCCAACAGATGGGGGGTAAAGTGGAGCTGGCTTACGCAGGCACTCATCAGGTTAGCTACTTTGAGACTCTGTGGAAACTCCACTAGTCATAATGATTCTCCAGGTGACGTCACACAAACGGATGTAAAACCTAGTTTTTTAAATAACATACATTTTTGTCTTTCATACAAGCTGCCTAGTGGGGAGACTGTGCAGCTTCCACCTGTAGTACTGGCTGAATTTGCCAAGGACTCGAATAAAGCAACTCTCTGTATCTATGGCCATGTGGATGTCCAGCCAGCTAAGATGGAGGATGGCTGGGCCACTGACCCCTTTAATCTGACCGAAATGGAAGGTGTGTTTAGTGGCATGTCTCTGTTGTGATGCCTGTTGTGATGTCTTTTCAAAATAATAACAGCAGCCAATACTTTGAAAAACAAAATTTCTAACCAGAAAATATATATATTTAAACTCAAATGAAAGTTGATTTAATTCATTTGAAAAAACTCCAGCTGCTCTATAATTGGACATTTGTATGACGCGTCAGTCTTATCATGTTGCATGCTTGCCGTGTATAGCCCTGCTTTAGCTATCTAATATACACTGGTAATAAGTGTTTTATTGTTGGCTAGGTAACTTGTATGGACGAGGAGCTACGGACAACAAAGGACCAGTTCTGGCCTGGCTCCATGCTGTGGAGGCCTATCAGGCCACAAAGAAGGTTAGGATTTGTGCTGACACAACACGGCTGAAATCCAAATCTTAATCTTCCCCTAGTAGACTCAAGTGAGTTTAAAGATAACTTTAAATCAATGCTGATTGACGTTGCAATGGATGTGAAGTGATTGAGTAATCACCTATGTGTGTCACAACCTGAATGTTGGGGGTAATCAGTAAAACATTTATTCAATAGCAAATGTAGTGGAGACAAACTGTATAAAGTGTGTCAGTAGTGATAATGGTGTTACTAACTGGATGCCATGATTTCAGGAGGTACCGGTGAATATAAAACTCATCATTGAGGGTTTAGAGGAGGTGGGTTCGTACGGTCTATTGAAGTTGATCCAGAAGAGAAAAGACAGTTTCTTTGCAGATGTCGACTTCTTTGCGATATCTGACAACGTGTGGGCGACCACATGCCCAGCACTGACGTATGGAACCAGAGGCAGCAGCTACTTCTTTGTGGAGGTGACAACTGAGCTCATTTGATTGCTTAAAAAGGTGCATATACCCTTTCAATGTGATTTTTATTCAATTATTTTCTTCCTGATGTGTTTCAGGTTGAAGGTCCTAATTTGGACTTACATTCTGGGGTGTACGGTGGTTCTATCCAAGAGCCCATGGCAGACCTGATAGCCTTATTTGGTAAGAGACCAAAGCTCTCACAATCCACAAGAAATGATTGGTGTAATGTTTTTGTCTGATGGAAAGCGTTTTTAATTTTGGTCATAAATCCCTAAGCAATGCATCTTATAGAGCTAAAGTTGTTTATGAGCTGCAGTGCTTCGTTTAATCATATTCAGTTCTTGTATTCCTCCCATACAGGAAGTCTGTGTGATCACAACGGAAAGATTCAGGTTCTTGGGGTCTTAGATGATGTCACTCCACTCACTGAGGATGAGAGGAAGCTCTATGACAACATCAGCTTTGACCTGGAAGACATGAAGAATGTGGTTGGGGTCAAACACTTTCGACAGGACACTAAGGTATTGTACTAACTGGAGCCTACCAGTTCAAACGTACTGTATGTTACACGTTAGCAATAACACACTGTAGAATTGTAATTTACAGTAGGTTTAAGAAGACTGGCATTGTTTACAGCGTATTTATTTTATTTTGTTTACTATGTCACAAGCCAGTCACAAACATAAAAAATTGTTTAACTATCACTATTTTCTGCCATACAGGACTAGGCTGTGACTGGATTCATTTCGGTCAGTGGGTAGTTTTGCCAACATGACCTAAGCTGTTAAACATGACATGTTCATATTGTTTATTTACAGGAGGAAGTCCTCATGGCGCGATGGCGTTACCCATCTCTGTCCATCCATGGAATCGAGGGGGCCTTTTCAGAACCAGGCAGCAAAACTATTATCCCCAGAAAAGTCACAGGAAAGTTCTCCATCCGACAAGTACCCAACATGGACCCTCCAGATGTGGAGAGGAAGGTAAAGGAATATGATAGAGGTTATTGATACCAGATGATAAAGGCAAATTGCTCAAACTGTATCTGTCATCATTAAAATAATCTCCTGTGATTCTGCCCCTTGGTCCTCCAGGTGAAGGAACACCTGGAACAGGTCTTCTCCACTCTTAACAGTCCCAACAGGCTTAAAGTGACCGCCACTGTCGGGGCCAAACCATGGTTGGCCAACCTGCAAGACCCTCAGTATGTTGCTGGACAGAAAGCAGTCAAAGATGGTCAGTTGTGTAAACAATCAGTTGGTGTGAGAAATATTGTACTTTTAGGTATATATCAATAGAAGATTCCCCCATTGAAGACCCTTTCTAAAGTATTTATTTTTAGAAATGTTATGTATATGTGTTTTACTCTGCTAAATTCCCGTGTTAGTGTTTGGAGTGGAGCCAGAGTTCATCCGTGAGGGCTCCACCATCCCTATTGCTCAGAACTTCCAGGAGGAAACAGGCAAGAGTGTGATCATGCTGCCAATCAGTGGCCATGACGACGGGGAGCACTCTCAGAATGAGAAGATTAGCAGGTGAGAAACCAGAGCAGACCAGCAGAGGAAGACTATGACACCAGGCTTGCCTTTCTCCCAAAATTAGTTTCGGTTTTAAATTTTCATACAGCAGATTAATTATGAAAAACGTTAATACCAATGTCATTTAGCGCTTCTTCAGTAACATCCTGAGGTCCTGTAAATACATTCCGGTATTTGTCTCTCTTTCTCTTAGGTACAACTACATTGAGGGGACAAAGTTGTTTGCTGCTTATTTTTACGAGCTCTCACTACTTCACTAGATTCAGGGTCTATTTCTGCCAGAACTGTAACCATTATAATTATACTTTAATGTTTTTCTGCTCTACTTTATTGAAAGATTGTTCCATTGCCTGTATTAGTTATTACTTTGATTGTAAGAAATATGTGTTAGTACCCTCTAGTGTTCAACAAGTGTATTACTGCAGGATATAATGAATTATCTGATATAGTAATTGTTAAACAAAATAACTGTGTACAATATTCATTTTACAGTTATAGAATGATGATGATTAACTATATTATATCCTACCTCAGATTTAACAATTCTATCAATTGATATCTGAAGTGCCATGGTTCATATTTTAATAAACAATGAACATAATTGCAAAAACAAGACACAGGTTTCGTGAACCAATCAGAAATAAATTGACAGAAAACTTCTTCCACCTTTAACAAGACATTTCTAAATCCTTCTAGAGATCCACTCAGATTGTCCTCTACAGCTGCAGGCAGGCCAGACTGTCTGTCAGACACAGTTAGGCGGGGCTGGTAGGAGGAACAACAGGTGAGCCTTTATAAAGATGCTGCCAGGTAACTGTCATTCTGCTGGCAGACCAACAGAGGCAGAGACCAGAAGCAACACAGGAGGAGAGTAAGGGATCTGGAGGAAGAGAAAGACAGAGTCAGGGTGGGATAGGATACAGACACTTTGAATTGGAAAGTAAGAGTGGAAAGTCATTATTACACACATAAGCAATCTGCTTCACCGGTTAGTCATCCTGTCCTTGTTGGAGACAGGCCGTGCCATAGTGGTCGACTGCAGATCAGCAGGAGCAACAGCCCCAGGACATGTCATCATTGGGGGACTCTTTCCGATCCATGGAGAAGTAAAGGTACCGGCAGATCCCTCAGTGCCCAGACTAACACAATGTGACAAGTAAGTGCCAATACGAACCAAGGGAAGTTGTGGTATTTTTTAAAGAATACAGTGAATGTAAAAGACTGCACCTGCCAGTTTGTTTGAGTGACAGCATAAATATCATGCCTGTATTTCATATTCCACAGTGTCAGGGGTGCTCCAAGAGGAAGTACATAAATGCAAAGCTGTACCGAAAAACATAAACTTTAATGCAGATCACTGAGATTGTAGGCCAAAAACAAAGAACAAACAAAAGGGCTACTTAAGGCAAACTCATGCTGCTCAACAAACACTCAAAACCAAAGGAAACTGAAATAGGTTCCCCAATCAGAGACAACAGTGTACAGCTGTCTCCGATTGGGGAGAACAAACAGGAATCAGAGTCAGGTCCGGGCTGCAAGCCCCAGCCACATAGAGAAGGCTAGAGGCCCACAGCCAGGACCTGACAGTACCCCCCCCCCCTCAAGGAGCGGGCTCCAGAACGCAAGACCCGTCTCCAAGGTAGGGGAGGGCGGGACAACAACGCCGAGATAGGTGGAGGCTCCGGAGCTGGACATGGCACCGTTGTAGCTTCATCCCCCAGAGCAGGACGCCATGACGGGGCTGGTGGAGGTTCCGGACCCGGAACAGGACGTGACCCTGGGGCTGGTGGGGGCTCCACCCCCGGAACAGGAAGAGACCCTGGGGCTGGTGGGGATGGAGCAGGTGGGGACTCCGCCCACGGGACAGGATGGGGAGGCGGAGCTGGAGGAGACTCCGTCCACGGGACAGGACGGGGAGGCGGAGCTAGAGGGGACTCCAGTTACCTGTCGCCCTGACCAAACTCCCCAAACTCCCCTCATCCCGAGAGACGGCGGACCTCCTTGTGTCCCACGTGTTCTCCCTGTGGACATCGTTGGACCCCAATTCACGTTTCCTATTGCATTGCTAAAAAAATAAAATAACATAACCACACTGGCCAAAGGGTAGCAAGCCATATGGAACCCCGGTTGCATAGTAAATTACGTTAGTCAAACTTTCCAGAATGAGGCCATGCAAAAAGTTGCCGGATCTGAAGTTAGCAAGTAATGCTAGCTATTTACAGTACTGTTTATGCAGTGACAATGACATGGAAATGACTTTAACCATGGGACTATGACCAAGCATGAAATTATGCGGGAGATATGTAACTAGCTATCTTGCTAATGGGAAGTATTATTTTGTTAGTTATAGGGACATGACATGACAGGGATCAAAAACATAGCCAATTTGAACGATGGGTAGCTAGCCACACTGATCTCTAGTAGCTAGCTAGCTATCTAATTATTGCTATTGTTTTGTGGAAGTTTTTGTTGCAAGGTTCGGGAAATATTTAAGTTTTTGTGGCTAAAACTTAGCCACTTTAAACGATGGGTAGCTAGCTACACTGAAGGCTGGTTACCTAGCAACGTATTCAGTATTTTTTATGTGGGAGATTTTTTTTGGGAGATAGCCAGCTAAGTGGCAGTTAATTTATTCCCAGTACACACCAGGACACCGAACACAGCTGGTGCGACACCACCAACACTTTACAATTTCCATGAAATTCTACCTTTTCTAGGTATTTATTATTATAGACACTACTACTACAGTTCTTGCACTATGGAAAATTTAATTCACACTGTAATACGAATATGCCTCTTTTTTATGACAAAAGGCATAAACATGTTTGATTTTGTGGCTTTGGTATCTTTAGGCTGATTACAGCTTACAGTTGTTCCTCACTGTCCTGAAATGTGGGTTGTGTCATTCAGGCTAGTGGACTTCAGAATCTATTTGAAACCAATAGCTATGCCAAGGTTTTTAAATGACCAGTCTGAGCATAGCCCAACACTTTCCTCTTGCCATCAATCTGGTACATATCTAATTTGTTCACAATACTTTCTTCCAGAACTCTAAGCTATTTTTGCTATTTATTGGCCATTCTCTTTTTTTAAGCTAACTGGTCTTTTGTAACTTGCAGTCCAGCCATTGAAGGTCAGCTGGTGTTGTCTTCTGCAAATTCTGATTAAGATGCATTGTAATGGACATATGGACTTGTATTAACACTTTGGTCCTCACACTTGGTTCATCATGTTTTAAGACACAAGCAACCAACTAGAAATGCAAATGCCTAGAATCAAGACTATACATTGACAGCTCATGCATGCACTAATGTGGCAAACAAGAACTCTTGCTATTATTTCTAAATTGTTCCTCTGATATAACCTCAATGTGAATCTGACAGTCTGTACATTTACACTATCATCATTATATCATTAAATAACCAAAGTGCAGGTGTGCATAGCCAAAACAATAACTCTTGCACCAAGTGCTTATGGACTGTCCTGTAGCTTTATATATTCATTATTAATTAACCAAAATGTAGCTAGAATTGTGGTTTTTGTTTTCAGACACAATTGTTTGAAAAGATTGTAATCGGTTTTGTTAGTTATGTGTGGGTCTCACAACAGACAGCCCATCTGCTGACAGGCTTGGGGGCAGTATGTGCAGCTGGGTAGGAGTGTTGATCAGGTCTGTTAGTTTTCTAAAAGTTTCCTCTGAGGGCAATGGAAGGATATGTGTTAGTCCTCCCTTCCCTGGAGTCTGGGCCTTCCCTGGATTCTGGAATTTTGTCCAGCTTAGATACCAGGCTCATCCATCTTGTAGTTATTCCCCAAATAACAAACCCAAAATATAATCGCTAAAAGAAAAAGGAAAATAACAAAGAAGTCTTTAATGACTAAAAGGTAAACGAGTTGTTGTCAAAATTGGTTCTGAACAGCATCCATCTGGAGTAAACGTGCCCTAAAGGATAGCGATAATGAAATTCCCTCATGATAAGGCAAACCAAAAATGAACCCCCATATTAGTTATTCATGTAATTTGTTAAGTATTCCTTATTGTTGTTATTCACAAAACGTTGCACAATGTAGTGTATTGTTGTGCTATTATTGAAAAGGGGACCATCTGTAAGCATTGCACTTTAGCTGTTGTTAACTAACACATGTAGAACAATATTAAGTTAAAGGGTCCGGACAGTACTCATCTATGACGTTGAAGTATCTAAGAAACTAATATAAAAAGGTGCCTGTCTGAGCAAAGCATTGTCAACTTAGTAATAACATAATAACTTTACAGAGAGTAGAATAACATGCCACTGTCAATGGTGTTAACAAGTATGTCCTAAAATCTAGGTTGTGACCTTATATTTTGTTTTGTTCCCCAGCACTAGGAATTCAGACAAGTAAGCATAAAGAACATGTATGTAATTTCTCTTTAAGATCTAATTTCTTTGAAAGTATGATGTTTTTACACCTCAATCGTGCATACAATTGTAAGGGGAGAAAAATAGTTTAAAATGTGCCTGCTATTTTTTCCTAGTGCAAATTTAGAAACATTCAAACTACCTATCGAAAATACAATATATAAAGGTACCTTTAACAATTGCCGACAATTTTCTTGTTATGAATAAATAATACTTCATATAATAGTCATATTTCGTTTATGTCAATCAGTAGCCTTTTTCATTACCAATTACAGACACGAACTCCAGCACGGGGGGTGCATTGTTCATTGCACAATTTGCAGCATATAAGACTTAAATATCTAAGTCGCATCCATTTCATTTTTAAAATAAATCCATAAAGAAACAAAAATCCCATATGATAATTCATATCAAATTACCACATATAGCTTCAAAGACTCCTGTGGTGTGAATGATTAATGAATGCCACAGCACAAACGGCATACAGCACCACTGACATTCTATGACGTCCACTCTAAAGCAAAAGAGGAACCCCCTCTACAAAGACATGGTGTAACTACGCGAGCGGAGAGGGATGCATGTAAAACGAGGTGGGGTATGCTCCAAGAAGGATGCTGTACGCGTTAGGGTAACGTTCCCATCCACGTCAGCCTTGTGCACATATTAGGTTTAGGCTATATTCCAGAGTGGTTAGGCGACCACTGAACATTTTCCATACACCGGATTTAACACCTTTTTTTTTACGCCGTTACAACTTCCAAGATACAAATCCAGTAAGTTCCGTTGGAAAAACGCCAACATATTCTACCGAAGGTAGGGTCATTGGTGTTGGTTTCGTGTATGTTTAGTCTTCATTCGATGCTAAACCAGATACGTTAGTATACTATTGCTATAATGATGTTGACTTTTCGGTCTTTCACATCGGTCCACGGTGTGCTATGGGGGTTAATTGATATCGGGTTGATATGATTTCAATCACAACCGGTTGAAAATAACCTTCCACCCCTTCCCGGCATTGATTGCTTTTAGGCAAATATAGATGTCAACGGTCTAGGGAAAATACGTGTTATAAGAAACACATCGGTAAAAAAAATCTATAGCCACTTAATGTCTTTCGTTGGCCTGGGTCTGGTGCGTAATATTGTATATAACTACATCCCCCGCTCCAACTCAGGGTTTAAGTAGCTTGTCTAAATATACATTTGCACCACAGTTATAGTAGTGTCACTTCCATCGTTTATTTTATGTGATTTTGATGAGGCATTTTATCGCCTCGCTTTGGAGATGATTGGATTTAAATATTTGGGTACGTTCATCCTCCTGAACCATAAGGTATCTGACATTCACTGCACATCAGTGATTGTGTTTCTGTCTTTAAATTATCACAACAATCGGCCGGTTTTTCCATCAATTTCTATCATACCCAATGACCTTGCACTATTAGAAAATTACAGTACTTTGAAACGAATTTCGGAAACGGACTGTGAGACCTTTGAAAACGTATTTTATCTAATGTCAGTGACGCGTGTGTTCTGCTACCATAATATTGCCATTAAAACAAATTACGGTGGTTTTTTTGAAACCTCCGATTGAAAAGGCTGTATGCTGACGATGTCATGTGGTCAGTCTTTGAATTGATATGCTTTCTAGGTTGGTGATGGACATGTTAACTAAATAGACAAGCCACTAACATCTTGCATTACATATATTTTAGCAGTAAACAATTGAGTACTTTCTCTTACATTTATTTATTCACAATCCCTGACAAATAATGGATAAATAACAAGGGGATGTGTTGACCCCTGGATATGATTAACCATATATTGAGAACCTTTTATTTACAGTAACTCTCAGAAGTATTCACTCCCTTAGACTCCCTTACATGATAAAAAACAGTTTATTCTAGATTTATGTTACTGATCAACACAAAAAACTATTTGTATAATAAAACCTAAATGAATTACAATGTCCCGGAATTAGATGCATAACAATTTACTCCCTGTAGTTGATATTTGGTGAAGGGCACATTTGACAACAGGCTTGCCTAGGCAATAACATTGATCCTTTTGTAATAAGCCACATCTGTGTAGCTGTTTTTTTTAGGTAATTGTCCTGCTGGAAGATTACATTTCTCTAAATTCCCAGGTAATTTGCATAATTCAACAGGTTTTCTTCCAGGATATCTTTGCACTTGGCATTTTGCTTTCCAGGCCCTGACGAGCAGAAGCATCCCCACAGCATGATGCTTCCACCACCAGGATTTATGTTAGGGATGTTTCCAGGATGATGCACAGTGTTAGGCTTGCACCAAACATAGTGTTTAACGTTGAGGCCAAAGAGCTCTATTTTGACCTCATCAGATGATGGAATCTTCATCCACTTGGTCTCAGTGTCTTCCACATGCCTTCTGGCAAACTTTAGCTGAGATTTGATGTGCCCCCCCCCCCACTCTTTGCCCCCTGGGCTATTGTTACAGTATTTCCCAGCTCAGCTGGGGAAGACTGTAACTCTTTTATAGTTGCCATAGACATCTTGGTGGCCTCCTGGACTAGTGCCCTTCTCTCCCAGATCCTCTATATTTAAGTATGGCCTGTTCTAGCCAGATTCACAGATGTGCCATATTCTTCTAACTTCTTAATAATTGACTTAGCTGGTGCTTTTGAAGAACCTTGTTCCTTGTTGATTTGCTTTAATTGTTATTTCATCTTCGTGATACTAGTTTTTTGTTAGGAATTGTATTAGTTAATGTCACGTCTCCGCCTAGTGGCGGCCACTCCCCTGTGCGCGCGGTTCCCCGGCGTTCGACGTCGCCGGCCTTCTAGGCACCACCGTCCGTGTTTGTCTTGTTCCCCATGTCCTGTGAACGCATCCCTCCCTGATTCCTTACAGCTGCGGCTCGTTGCCTGTGTATATAATCCCTCATGTGTCTTGTCTCTGCGTTCGTTATTGTAGTTCTGTTTTGTTTGAGCACGTTAGTGCTACAACGTCATATCGTTCCACATTCAGCCTGTATTCTTTAACTTATATACACGGCTTAGTTATTTAGACGGGTCCGTTGACCGTCAGGGGAATAAATATCCTTTCGCCTAACTGCAGTTTGGTCCTATCATTCACCACACCTGACAGTTAAATGTAATGTACTGTATGTAACACAATAAAATAAGTCCAAGTGGGGTGAATAATTTTGATTGCCATTGTGGAAATTATTTCGGGGGGTTGATTCACACATTAAAATGTTATTGATACATGATTTTTGATTTACATCAGATTTTGTATTCAATTAATGAGGCATATGCATGGGATCACAGTGCCCTCCAAATATTTATACTGTATAGACTCCCTCTCATTTGATCTGCTGGTTGTCAATCAAGTCCATATGGAGCTGCCCGTGAAGCCAGTGGTGACTCAGCTATTGATTTATGTTTTAACCTTGCAGTAATTCCCCTGTCCGTTTCTTGGCTGACTTAATTCTCCTGGTACCGCGGTACTGCAAACTTGAGAGACTACTCAACTGTGTGTGTGTAACACTATTTTGCCTACTATCATACGTTCCTCTTCAGTGGAAGATCTGTTGAGATTAACCATTAAAGAGAATAATATCCTAGATATGAGACACCAGGCTAAGTCTTCACAGTTAGCCAGAGCATAGGAAAGGCTGCTGGGTGGTTGGGCATTCTTATTGTCAGCTTGCTCTGCCGATTAGATGGTAAATTGGACTGTCCTCAGCGATTAGCCTTGTCACAAGTTAACACTTGCCTTGCCTCTGTGAAAACTGATAGATCTGAGTCTTTCTGCATTACCATCACAACTCTTAAAACAGGCTGTGGACCATACCACAGGAACAGTGTCCTCCACTGGATCCCCAAGCTCCAGTATACAATCCATTATTGTTGAGATCACTAAATCCATGCCGGTGGTGCTTAGAGTTTTGAGTCTTCCATCACTGACTAGGGTCCTAGAAAAACACATGCAATTGGTCAGATTTGTTATGAGTTAGACGTTTCTAGTCGAGTATGGATTTATTGTACTACTGAGAGACAATCAATGCCTATCTTTGCCCCTCCACAGAGGACTTGAAACAGCGATTAGTATAAAGCGTGTTAACATCAGTCTTCCACTGACAGCAGATTTGCCTTTAATCTGTCACAGGGGGTGTCTACCTTAGAGGCACATCATGTGATAATCCAGACAAGGCAATTATGGTATAGAGGTAGTAAACCGAACAGTAAACTCCACAACAGCAAAGCAAATACCGTCCCTGTATGCTGCAACAAACAAGAGCAAACCATGTAACTTTACAGTAGTCCTTTTTAATGCTCCATTGCATAGAATTCACAGCCTGATACCAAGCTTTAAAATGGCTGAATACCATACAGTTCAAAAACACAATTTCACAGCTATATAAACCAATGCATAATATCGAACTTGAGAAATGTAGTACATTTCTGTATATAAAGCAGTGTTAAGGATGTCTGCGTAGGGAGAACCTTGGTCGCCTGCGTTATAATCTTCTCCTATACTACCTGCAGTATATTCTGCAGTTCTTTCAGAGGCTCTTTGGTATTTTGCTGCAGTGTACAGTTTCTAAGCTATTGTTTACCTGTCAGCATGCTGTGAATTATTCCCTTTCCTGCATCAAGGAGGCTGTATTCCCCACAAACTTTCAATATTGTTAAATCTGGCACAAGTTGCCACATTTTAAATATTGTTTAGACACGCACAGTTATGTTAGCGCCTGCACCCGCCTGCTGAATCTGCAGATCAAGTTCCACATTGTTGCTATGAGTCATAAAGCCACGGGTCAAATTAGATTGTTAATGCCAATAGCGTCTTGAGTGTCAGTCTCTGATTAGAGTTGTACACAACTTGTATGATGTGCATGGGCCCGTGCCATAGACACCACTTATATCATCTTTCTAGTGTGGGACTGTGAACAACTATGGGTGGAACATAATGTCATTGTTTTGTATTCATTTAAATCATTTCATTTAAGTTCACGCTGCATTAATCAACACATTTTAAGTATTCCTTTCAAACATTTTGTATGTTGAAATGGCAACTGTCCTGACTGCCATATATATATATATTTTCCAAGGACAGAATGATAAAAAACATGAACTGAAAATAACTGTGTGCCCTAAAGCAGTGTAGCAGTTGGAGCCACTGGGTCCGGTACACATGTACCTCCGCGGTATTGGCTCAAATATGCCCAGCTGCATCCTTCCCCAGTCATTAGTCTGTTTTTATATTTTTTGGTCCCTAATGTGAGATTTAATTTAGCGATGCATTGACATGTCATAGTGCCGTACAATGTTTTCAGTGTCAGGGGTGGTAACACAAAATACCCTTTCTGGCATCAATAAGTCAATGTCATTTTTAACAATTAAAGCTACAAAATGTTTAATTAGATCTACATCCCTGGAATAATGGTCTTCAAAATGTAACACTTGCTCACTGTACAGACACATAAACACATTGTCTGATACTCTGCTATAGTATTTTAATAGGATCTCTATTAAAACATAACTGGTAGTGTTGGGGATAACCTTTGAATGATTTCAGATGGACACATCCAGTCTTTAGTGATGTAAAGGTACAAGCATTGGCTATAGCTTTCCTCTGAGTTGTGTTTTGCAGAGTTGTGAGAGAATGTTACAATACCGCCTAAAATAATCTATATATTACAGTACTGCCTGAGTAAATCTATATGTTACAATACTGCCTGAGCTAATCTATATGTTACCGTACAGATTGAGCTAATCTGCATGTTACAATACTGTATGTGCGTCTTTGATTATTGGTACTGAGATAGAAGATGTCCTTGTTACCTCTGATGTTATACCACAGCAAGTAATCTAGACTCTTAGTACTAGACCATTCCCACTGCAGTACAAGCCCTGGAAAATATGAAGGGGAAAATCCATTGTGTTATAATTAGTAACACTAATTGAATGGAAAAATCGTGCAAATGTAGTTGAATGTAATTTTTGGATCCATAGATTGTAGATGTTTACCCAGATACAGTATGCCCACCAAACGGAAGAATGCATCCTCAGCTGTTTTTCTTCCTGCTTAGTCTGCCTGGGTAGAGCAAAATGTATGCAGGGATGACATGCTGTTTAACATGGTGTTGCTGACTGCTGTTTTGAGCCCAGGGTGGATCTGCACACTGAGGTTCCACCTGGGGAATACTGGCACATGTTGGGCTGTGCCTTTCCCCAGGGTACCTCTTTCTGCCAACCCCTCCCCAATATCTGGGTTTCTGGAGCAACTGTTGGAGCAATTAAATATTGACGCAAATCTAAACATGTCATTCAAGCTTGACGAAGAACAGCAAAAATAAATACATTTTTCTTGTCTTTGTTTGCTGCTTCTGGAAAACTGCCTTTGATCGTCCCAATGTGTAACTACACCAGAGAAACCAAAGCGGGTGCCAAATTTCAAGTGTCTACTAAAGACACATCTTTTCAGCATGGTCGATGACTAGTGTAGCCTGGCCCTGGGGTATGAAGGTGAACGGAAAGGCTTCATACTGTCCACCCCAGCTGTCTTGCTAGGTGGGCTCTCATCTTCATTAGGATTCCTGCTCTCCAATGCCACTCGAGGGCGGAGTCACTGGCTTGCTGTTGTCTCTCGTTTGCGCCCCTCGAACAATTGAAATGAACTCTGCTGGCAATACCCCATTTAGGCCGATTGCGGTTTGTCGATGTCCCTTTGGCTGGTGCCTGGCAATGTGGGTAGATTGATTTCTTGCCTGTTGTGCCACAGTGTCACTGGACCCCCCTGTCTCAGACACAAGGTTTTATGCTGCTATATTATTGTGCCCGGGGAGTAAGGTTAGTTTTCCTCTATAACTCTAAGGAATGCACTCTTTAATTTTCCTTGTTTCTTGTTGCGTTTCAACATAGAAGGACATGAGGTCTTGGCCCACACCTGTGGAGTACCAGGCTCAGAAGACCTTGTCCCGAGCCCTCCTGGTTTTGCTGCAGAACAAGCTGATACCGGATTCCAGCTGCCACTCTGCTGACCCCCCTCCCAACCCAGATCTATACGATACCAAACGATTCCAGCTGCCACTCTGTTGACCACCTAATCAACCCACCCTGGACTGTCCCTGTCCTGCAAATCTGGTCATGCATCCAACCTGGATTAGGCTTTACAGACTCTGGAGTTTTCATGGGAATCCCAAGACTGTCCACCTGTCACACATGTAGACAAAATATATTGTCTACATTTTGACCAGCCCACTCAAACAAAACCTCATCCAACCTATATGGCATTTTTACAGAATTGCCTATAAAAATGACTAAATCTGTCATGTTACATATTTGGGAGGATTTGATTGTCTGGGAATAGCCTACTCTGTTGTTACTGCATGAGTAGCCCTTTGTTTTCTTTCCCCGTTAACTTTTGTGGATTATATTTGAACAAAACATACTTCCCAGCCAATAGAGTTGAGCGAACAGTCGTCCTTAGTGTGTTTCTCACCATTGTGGACAGCATGGTACCAGCGTAGGTGTTTCCTGACTGGGTTCTGCCAGAATCATATTCAACAGACCAGACGTGTGCCGACAAAATGTCAAGAAGGGCAGCAAAGAAGCCACCTCTCTCCATGAAAAACATCAGGGACAGACTGATATTCTGCAAAAGGTACAGGGATTAAACTGCTGAGGATTGAGGTAAAGTCATTTTCTCTGATGATTCTCTTTTCCGGAAAAGAAAGGGTGAGTGCTACCATCTGTCCGGTGTCATGCCAACAGTAAGGCATCTTTTGCCCATTCGTGTGATTGTTTGATTTTCAGCCAAGGGAGGGGGCTTACTCACAATAAGACAACAAAAGAATGGTACCAAAACATCCTCCGAGAGCAACTTCTCCAAACCATCCAAGAACAGTTTGGTGACAAACAATGCCTTTTCCAGCATGATGGAGCACCTTACCATAAGGCAAAAGTGATACCTGAGTGGCTTGGGGAACAAAACATTTAAATTTTGGGTCCATGGCCAGGAAACTCCACAGACTTTAAGACCATTGAGAACTTGTGATCAATCCACCAGAGGTGGGTGGAGAAACAAAACACAAATTCTGACAATCTCCAAGCATTGATTATGCAAGAATGGGCTGCCATCATTCAGGATGTGGCCCTGAAGTTAATTGCCAGCATGCCAGGGTAAATTGCAGAGGTTTGAAGAAGAAGGGTCAAAACTGCAAATATTGACTCTTTGCATGTACCTATACTTTAGTATACCATAGTAACATCTTACAAAAAGATCTACAAACACTGCAGCTTTGTGTAAACCAACATGTGTTATTCTCAAAACTTTTGGTTAAGGCTATATACTATTAGACTATATGGTTTGCTGTAGTGTACAGTGAATATTGCACTGAACAACTGTCTTCTTTGCCCCAGGGTGGTTATGTTTACATTTGCTTTTCTATCATGCAACCTTTTGCATCAACAAATTGGTATGTACTTACCTGCTTATTAGATTTGTTAAACGCAGTAACCGGCTTTGTTTTGTAATTTAGGACAAATCAATAACAGTGTCTACCATCTGAAGAGTCAGCATGGATAAAGACCTGTTCTATAGTGTGCAGTTGGTGCTAATTGCTCAGCATTGGGTGGAGTTATTCGTGTACATAATCATTAAGACAAACATGGTTACTGTTTTGAAGGCTGTTGCTAAATGTGATTTAACCCGGAGTGACAACAGTGGCTCGGCCACCCACACTGGAAACTCATTTGCAGTCAGGTGAGTTGGCAGAGGTCCAACATGGAGGAGTTCTGAAGAGGGTGTGTTTAATGGGCTGTGGAGTTATAAATAAATGACTCAATGGTGTTGAAATCCAGAAGCTGCTAATTAGATGCGGCATGAATGTCTTTAACATCTGTTCATTTACTGACACATTTTCTTATTACTGACATTTATGTTCTACCGACTGACAGTCCCACACCAGTTGATTCTCCCAGTACAACCTAGCAGGTGTTGTACATCCACAACTGCTCCTCCCTCAGAAGACAACCACTAGAACTATCTGTCTCTGAGGTGTTGTGGCAACGGGTTCTAGGTGTTCCTGTCTGAGATTAATTTTCCAACACTACGCAAATGTTTGTACCCTGTGGGATAAAACCCGTAGATCAAGACATCTCATTCTCTTAACTGTCCTTAAAGAATAATTCATTTTAAACTGCAACCTGAGCATTATGGATAATCCTGATTGGATTATCTTATTGATTTAACTGGTGGAAATATCAAATTGTCTTCAAATGAAAGAAGACAATCATAGTTAAAATAGGAAAAACCCATAGTGCGAGAGCCAAAATCCAAGGCAGACGATCTGTGGACATTGTGTCACATTACTAATCCATACCTTGTTGGAAAGCAGAGGCTCGACATAACGGATGAAGCTGCTACTGTTTCTGTGGATCAGTTTCAGTTTGTTTAAATGAATGATTCTTGGAAAGGGAGTGTTGCTAGCAGTCCTCTGGGATCAGTATTATGGGCCAGCATGACGTCTGAGGTGCCAGACCCCCTGAGGGAGCGTCTAATCAACCCTACAGCCTTTCTCCTCTAGCTTCTGTCACATCTGAGGCCTCTTGTATCACATTAGCTGGCTGTTACACAGTTGCCTTGGTAATTAGATGTGTGCCATTTAGGTACCAATTAAGCCATATCCCAGGAAAAAACGTTAGAGTACCTCTTACATCTAACATCTCCTAGTATTTGACTTTAATGGTTTATCGGATTACAAGTGAACTGCTGTTACTGTGCTAGGATGGGAGTATATCTGAATTAAAAGTGAACCACTATTACCGTGCTAGGGTGGGGAGTGTATCTGGATTACAAGTGAACTGCTGTTACTGTGCTAGGATGCGGAGTGTATCTGGATTAAAAGTGAACCGTGGAACCGTGCTAGGATGAGGAGTGTATCTGGATTACAAGTGAAGTGGGTTATTCTCATACTGGGTTATTCTGATTCTGGGTTTTTCTCATACTGGGTTTTTCTCATACTGGGTTATTCTCATACTGCGTTATTGTCATTTTATATTTAGCATGTTTGACCTTTGAATTTCCATGTGAAGCAAATAATCCAAGGTTTTGTGTGGTAGACATTCAGGAAGGAAAAGCAGGCCTCTTGGCTGACAGATTTAGACTGGCCTTGTTCTCCGGGTCCATGTCAGACCTGCCTGGTATCTCCAGGACTGTGGCAGGAGTGCAGAGACCAGGGATTAAATAGCCCAGCAGGGTTAGCGTTGCTGATAGGAATACATAACAGAGAGAACAGAGCAATGCTGAAAACCAAAAATAAATGGGAGAGAGCCAGGGGGAAGAGAGAGGGAACTAGAGATGAGGAGGAGCAAAGAGAGAGACGACTAGGAGAAGAGGAGAGAGATGACTAAGAGAAGACAAGGAAGCAAGGTGAGAGTGATGACTTGAAGAAGAGGAGGAAAGGAGAAATATGGTTAGAAGAGGAGGGAAAAGGAAAAACAGATGACTTGTAAAAGAGCAGGAAAGGAGAGAGATGGTTGGAAGAGGAGGGAGAAGGAGAAACAGATGACTTGGAGAAGAGGAGGAAAGGAGAGAGATGGTTAGAAGAGGAGGGAGAAATAGAAACTGATGACTTGGAGAAGAGGAGGAAAGGAGAAAGATGGTTAGAAGATGAGGGAGAAGGAGAAACATGCGACTAGGTAAAAAGGAGGAAAGGAGATAGATGGTTAGAAGAGGAGGGAAAAGCAGAAACATGTGACTAGGAGAAGATGAGGGGAGAAATCTGTAAGCAAATACTATTTCCATGCATTATTTTACAAAACACTGCCAAAGAATTTCTGAAGAGATATAACTGAAGGACCGACAGGAGATTATGTGTATTTGTAGACTTCCTGTGAGCAATTGTAATGGGCTCCTAATGGGGCTGTCAGCACAGATAGTTCCAAATCTGTATTCGTCAATTTCTCTATTATGTTCAAGGTTTGATTAATGCAGAGAGCCTTGCTGTAGACTGTGCAGAAGCTAGGAAAGAGCACTATGAGATAACTACTGGGAAATCAATGCAGGCAATTGAGTTAGAAAAGTAGTTCTTCTGTCGTTAGTTACTTAAAGCTGTCATGTCCACACTTACTTAGGCCATTACATTGGGTTAGATGAGGTGGGATTCAGCAATAACATAAAAACGGACTCATCATTCTTGTTTTTTGAGACTGGCTTTTTGTTACATACTGGATAGACCTGTGGAATACTACTGTAGTTGCAACAGTACGGAAACACCCCCATTTATATTTGAAAGCTAATGAGAAAGACTAAAAACTGATTAAATTCTGTGGTACGGTAGTGTTCAACATGTGAGGTTCCCCACAAACACTTTCCCTTTTTCTCATCCCCAGGTCTGTATTTGGAGCAGACAACTCTGGCTGGAGTCCTGTGGTGCTGAATCTCAGATCCACAGAGTTCCCCAGTGCACCTCCATGCCATTGGTCCACTTGTGATATCTCCCATCCCAGCAGCAACCGCCATCACCCAAAGAGCCAAAATGGATGACGACTACGGGCGAGACGGACGGCAGGAATTCATTCGCGGTGCCAAAGACATCGCCAAGGTGGTGAAGAAGCAGGCGGGCAAGAAGGTTGGCCGCGGCGTGGACCGAATGGCAGACCAATACACCAAGCGCTCGTATAAGCGCTTTGAAGAAGAGGACGATGACGAAGACTACGCCGTGCAGGGGAGCCAAGACGGCGACGGTCACTACCGCAATGACAGCAGAGCCAACGAGGATGACGGTGGACACAGTGACTCCACAGAAGGCCACGACGAAGACGACGAGATCTACGAGGGCGAGTACCAGGGCATCCCCGGGGCGGAGAAGACGGGCCCCATGGACGGGGCGGCCCAGCAGGCACCGTTCCGGGACCTGGCCCGGTTTGAGGCGGAGAGAAGGAAGGACCAGGAGGAGCTGGCACAGCAGTACGAGACCATCCTGCAGGAGTGTGGCCACGGAAAGTTCCAGTGGACGCTGTACTTCGTGCTGGGGCTGGCTCTGATGGCGGACGGCGTGGAGATCTTCGTGGTGGGCTTTGTGCTGCCCAGCGCCGAGAAGGATATGTGTCTGTCCGAGGAAAGCAAGGGCATGTTGGGTAAGGCGTTTCAAATGGCCTGCATGCGATGTCATATACCCACTGTATACAGAATGCTCATTTTGATGTCATGCGATGTCATATACCCACAGCATGCTCTTTTTGTCCGATGCTTTTCACCTTTTAGCCTTCACTCCATCATCACGCCATCTCAATGTCAGTGTTGGAATTTCCCTGTCTACATGGGCTACAAAATCCTCAGATAGAAAGAGGTTTCTTTAACATATTTATATCATTTGTATGCTTTGTTCGGCACTGAACATGTTTCTAATAGCAGGGTATACTGCACACTGGAGACCCTAGCATCACTGGGCATTGGCTGTGTGGATTTATTCATGTCACTATTTGTGTTCCTGGGGGTCGCAGTCCATCTGTCCCTGGCCTTTCAGGAAGGACACGTTAGACAAGGTCTTTGGTCTGCAAGGGCTGAACTCATTCCTCTCAGTCTCCAGTGTACTGGCCTGATGCAGCATCTTTGTTGGATGTTTTTTTTCCTCAATTCATTAATGGGTTTTATGGTCAGTGTTTTGAATTAAACAGGGTATCGTGTTTTGACAGCAGGATTGAGAATGGATTACATGTTATCTATTTCCTGTTTATGAGTGTGCTGTGCAAGACCATATAACCCATATATTCTTCTGTCCTGCCAAGTCAATCGGTCATATTGGCTCTTTTTTCAGGTGCTGTTGCTGATGGCATATATGTATACACCCCACATGACACTAACACAGAAATGACCCATTTGTTCTAGTCTATATATGTTGTGTGACCTCCCAAGTGTATGTAGTGAATCTAGCTATGGATTCCCAGCAGCGACTCTCCCCCACGTGCTCTAGGAGGTTGTCTGTGTGTGTCACTCTCTCTCTGCTGTTTGTGTGTCTGTGCATGGGCACTTGTTGTCTTGTACAGTATGTGTGTCTCTGCCCGTCTCTGACTGGGTCTCGCTCAGCGTGTGAGGGGGAGGGAGACAGTAGGGGGACAGGCCCTTGGTCTCTCCCCGTTACACAATGGGCCTGACTCATGCTGGAGTGCCTCTAATGTATGCTGCCGTGCTGCCCCCGGGTCCTAGTGCCCGCCCTGCCAAACACAGTATTAAAAGTCAGGGGAGAGCAATGTTACTGTTGTCAGGCAGCCAGTCTCGTTAGTCTGACGCACTCTGGCAGAACAACACAGCTTGTGTGTGTGTTTGGGCAGTAATGGCCCACACTATATTCACACCTGCATTACTAACACAGCAGCAGTAAGCATTGTTATTGAGATAAAGACGTGATGTATATATTGAGACTGTTGGTGATTGGGACATAAATGGCCACGGGAACATGTCTTGATCAGGGGCTGCTCATGATGTCTGAGGTGAGGTGGGGGGGGGTTGAACAAATATCAAACGGATGAAAGAAGGGCGGCCGTCAGCCACTGTGACACGTGTTTCGCTGATGCATGGACTGGTTGGGTCTGCAGTTCTGGGAATGGGAGGTTTTCCCCTGCTTACAGAAAACACACGTTATTACAGATATCTTTATGGCTTTTGACTGAACTGTCTGCCACAAGATATTACACAAGATATTATGGGGAAACTGTTGAATGTTTTAGTAGTTCACCGTTGAACAGATTCTGCTCGTACCGCACACTTAACGTATAGTGACATTATCAGAAGTCCTTTCTCTTGATACCACTGTGTTTAGTGACATTATCAGAAGTCCTTTCTCTTGATACCACTGTGTTTAGTGACATTATCAAGACTCCTTCCTCTTGATACCACTGTGTTTAGTGACATTATCAAGACTCGTTCCTCTTGATACCACTGTGTTTAGTGACATTATCAAGACTCCTTCCTCTTGATACCACTGTGTTTAGTGATATTATCAAGACTCCTTCCTCTTGATACCACTGTGTTTAGTGACATTATCAAGAGTCCTTCCTCTTGATACCACTGTGTTTAGTGACATTATCAAGAGTCCTTCCTCTTGATACCACTGTGTTTAGTGACATTATCAAGACTCCTTCCTCTTGATACCACTGTGTTTAGTGACATTATCAAGACTCCTTCCTCTTGATACCACTGTGTTTAGTGACATTATCAAGATTCCTTCCTCTTGATACCACTGTGTTTAGTGACATTATCAAGAGTCCTTCCTCTTGATACCACTGTGTCTAGTGGAACGGTAAGATAATAACGGGACGTTGCCTTTAGGCTTTACGTTGGACAAGGTTCTGCCTGCTCACCTTGAAAACATCTCTATTGCCACCTTTGGTCTCTCATTGTGTGTTGTGTCTTGTTTTTTAGACCTACCTTGTCTGCTAGCCCCGAGGGGGATGAGAACCTTTCTCTCCCGGTATCTCCTTGGCCTTTCGATGGAAACACACTGCTGTCTGTTTTTCTCAGCACAAACATGGGGAGGCACGCTTGGTATTTTATGTGAAGGCAGCATGTTAGCAATCTTAGTGTTAGTAAATGACTGTACCATTGTTAGCTAAAGGATGTGTTTAGTAGTTTTTTAGGTAAAACATTTGCGTTATTTCAATGTACGTCTGGAAGCTCACGGTAAATGCCCGTCCGTCTTCATAAGAGGGCAGTTTTTGAGATGGGCGAGCAGTAGCATTTTCACTGAGGTAAAATCAACTGGCCACATTGCGCTCCACTCAGGGATGGATCCTGTGCCCCTGGCTCCCTCAGAAAGCTCTGTGCTCTCTGGCAGAAAGGGGAAATGGCTATTAATAGGGCCCCCTTACCCTCCTATCTCTCTTCCTCCGTCACACACACACACTAACCACAGCCCTGAAGCCTCAGTGAGCCTGGGCACTGCGCTGCCGCTTGCCCACTCTGGCCTTCCTCCTCCATCTCCTCTCATCATTCTCTCTTGTCCTCCCTTCCCCCATTTGTTTTTATCTTTTGATGTGTCGCTCAGCTGTCTGGAGATTCCTTCTTCCTCTCATACTGCACCTCCACCTCTATACCTCTCCACCATAATCACTATACCTCTATACCTCTATATCTCTACACCTTCACCTCTATACCTCTCCACCATAATGACTATACCTCTATATCTCTCCACCTCCACCTCTATACCTCTCCACCATAATCACTATACCTCTATACCTCTATATCTCTTCACCTCTACCTCAATACCTCTCCACATCTACTTTCACCTCAATACCTCTCCACCTCTTCTCTACTTCTATTCCTCTCCGCCACTACCTCTACCTCTACACTTTTCCAAGAGAGGTAGGGAAGAGAGGTGGTGATGGGTTGAGGTAAAGAGAAGTAGCCCTCCCTCCACTTCAGTCTCTACCTCACTATTCTTCTTAACGTCCTCCCATGGGAGCCTCCCCTTCAGCTTACTGTTGCCAACGTCCTTTTGGGTACGGTACAGCAACAACACATGATATAGACCACCCCTTTTGGGTACGGTACAGCAACAACACATGATACAGACCACCCCTTTTGGGTACGGTACAGCAACAACACATGATACAGACCACCCCTTTTGGGTACAGTACAGCAACAACACATTATACAGACCATCCATTTTGGGTACGGTACAGCAACAACACATGATACAGACCACCCCTTGACAAAAGTTGGCTACACATTCACAATACATTCACTTAATTATGCAGAAATATACAATAAACATTTGCCATGTTTATAACTGCTACTTGGCTGAGATAATGCTGGTAGTTGTCCTGACTACAGATAGAGATATAAGAGTTGCTGTTGACTAGTTTACCTGACCACAGTTAGATATATATATAGAAGTGGCTGCATGCTGATCGTGGCTTGGAGAGTGTTGGTAGTAAACCTGACTAGAGATAGAGATATAGGTGTTGTTACTGATGGTTGCTGAAAGACTGTTGGTGGATAACTTCACTACATTTATACAGTAGATAAAGTAGTTGCAGCTGACAGTGGCTGAGATTATTTTGGTGGATAACTTGACTACACAAATGAAGTATGTGTCTTGAATTTGAATATTTTTGGACCCAAGCCCCATGACCAAGCCCTGCAGACTCTGGTAAAAACTCAGGCCCAAATAGTGTTTAGTATAGCTCCCCAGGTCCAGTAGGCTGGACAAGAGACAGGAACCTCATCCACCCAGGCCACTGGCTGCCAGTGCTACTGCATTGCGGCGATGGCTATCAAGCTCAGTCATCATCACCAGCTCCTTCCTGCCGCTCAGGCCCATTGTTACGGTGGGGGAGAAGCGACAATGCTGACAGCTGCCTCTCCACACCGCCGTTGGCCGCAGGGACTGTTGGGCCCACATTCACACGCAGGCACACGCAGGCACACACACGCAGGCACACACACATGCAGGCACACACACACGCAGGCACACACACGCAGGCACACACAAACACGCAGGCACACACACGCAGGCACACACACACACACACATACAGACACTGTTGTGAACAGTGCTAGCAAGACAGAGAATGCTACCTTTTCCACAATCTCGGGAATTAAACATGTGCACTCACACACACAAGCACACACTCTCTTTCAAGTCTCTGACCTCTGTGGTGTCCTTAATTTAAGGTGGTGACGCCTGACCTCTCACTTCTCTCTGACCTCTCACTGCTCTCTAAGTTCTGCTGCTGTCCTCCGAGGTACCACACCAGCACAACAATATACTGCCACCTTTATTAGCTTCCCAGCCTTTGTAATGGATGTGTACAGCCAAAATGAAGGATCACTTAAACCCATTATGGGCTTGTTGTCTTATCTGTGTCAAGGAACCCATAATGGGTTTTTTTCTGCCAGGCCAACACTGGCTGTGTCACTTAGCAATGGTGTGGCTGTGCCACTGTTTCAATGAGGTTGGGTGTTTTCACCCTCATAGCCATTGTGTGGTAAACAGCTAAGCATCCTGGAGGAAAATGGCTGCCATCCATCATCTTCATGTACAGCTTCAGCTCATACAAATGCTATATACCTTAGGTGAATGTACCTCAGAGATTGCTCATCATATTTAATCCAAAAACCTCTGAAACCAGAATACATTAAAATAAATGTGTATTATCTCCATCTACTTTAGTTACACAATAATCAATTAGCCTCAATAAGCAGCAGAGAAGCTCTCACACAGAGAGAGGAGATTGTCAGGGTTTCCCCTGACTCGACTTGTTTTCCGCCTCTACTACACCCCCTGGTGGCTTTGAGCGATGTGCTCATCACTGTACCAAACCATCCAGTCACCAATCACACACTCAACGGCTCACACCTGTCCCTCATCACTAATCACCAGCCCTACTTAGGTTCCTGTTTGTCCACGCCCCAGTGTCGATTCATACTAAGTGCTACACCAGTTTTTCTCCAAGACTAGTATTAGTTATTTGACTGCTGCGTTACACCGCAGTACCTGGCCTTCCAGCCTTTCTTATATTTATATTTTTACATGGACACAAACTCTGCAACGATCGAGATACAGTACACCAGATCGTCGTTTTGTAAGGATTAACTCAAGTCGTGCGTTTGGGTCCCAATCTTCACTCTGTTACATCAAACCTTACAGATTGAATCGACCAGTAATGGATCCAGCCGACTTTAACCCCATCCACCACACCCTGAATCTCCAGGGCGCCGCCATCAACCGGCACGAGGAGCTCCTACAGACCCTATCGGTCTCCAT
>JACXGK010001669.1:7895-45825 GCA_016801125.1 Novumbra hubbsi
GGCATGCATGGCAATAGTATTGGAATCTACAGGCCTGGCACCTGAGAGGGCCAATAGTATCAACAGATCTGGCATGCATGGCAATAGTATTGGAATCTACAGGCCTGGCCTCTGAGAGGGCCAATAGTATCAACAGATCTGGCATGCATGGCAATAGTATTGGAATCTACAGGCCTGGCACCTGAGAGGGCCAATAGTATCAACAGATCCGGCATGCATGGCAATAGTATTGGAATCTACAGGCCTGGCACCTGAGAGGGCCAATAGTATCAACAAGGAAAACCATTTCAATAAGCAGCAGCCATTTGAATCCTGGTGCAGACGCTGGGGAATAGTCAAAACTTGACCATGGACAATTTGATGTTCCTATAAGGACTCTTTCAGCCGAAACGCGTGTGCGTGTGTTCACGCACACTTAGGACAGACACTGTATCCTATTTTCCAAGAGAGCTGGACCAGAAAAAAGAAAGGACTGTAAATCCAAAATGTCTCCCAAGTTCTGGCCCCGAATGAGAAAGTGTTCTTTGTCATACTTACCTGGTATGATAAAAAATGTAAATGCAGCTTCTCGCTGGATAGCAAAGGGGATGGGTTGCCCAACAGAGTCCCAGTTGCAACAAGGGGTGTGTCTGCATCATGAGCACTTTTTATTCGTTTTTATTAAAAACTACAAATTCAGTGCATACTGAAATACATATAATATACACAATACTTTACAAAATACATACTAATAATAATAATTTCATAATGCAAACCACACAATCACTCATCCCACTGCCCAATTCATTTAAATTGGGCAACATATGTGAAAGTTTTTCCAAACTCAGAGGCTACCCTTAGCGTATCCAGAACAATCCAGTCCTGTGTTCTTGATTTGTAATAAATAGTTTTTACTTTAATAAAGGATGGGAGAAATGCTATAGGTTTCTGCATAAGTGCCTTGTCAATGCTTCTTATGTCTTACAGTCTCATCCCACATTTCAGGCAATTTTCAATAATGATATCCACAGAAATAAATTGTAGGACAGACAGAACCAACAGTTCAAGTGTACAAGCAACCGTGTGCATATAGATTGTAGCCGCATCGTTGAAGACAGAAATAAAAGGGCCCACTCTTTCATTTTCACTATTTAAAGCTCTATTTCTATAAAGGAGTCCAAGCCAGATTCAGTTTTTTTACACAATCAGTAATGTGCATTATAAAAGACAACATTTAGTCATCAATTCAAATACCCGGATATTTCTAAGAGGATGCCACTGGGGTACTGAAGACCTCTACAGCCCCTGCGAGTCAGCGAGGCCCACAAGGTCTTTGGAACCCATGCATCTGTCAGGCTCAAAACAGAAAAAAAAGAGAGAAACCCAGCCTGAAGTGTTTTGCGTTCCGACATGAATGCATCTGGGATGGTGTGAACGTGACCCACGCAACACAAGCCTCTTTTCAACAGCGCGGCATAGGATGAAGCAGTACCGCAAGTAGCCTTCGTTCAAAACCGCCTGAGTCCTATTACAAAAATAGTCCTGAAACCCAAGCATGCATCAGCACTTATGCCTAATGATATCATCTAATTAAAAGTGGACCTGAATCAGAGGGCCGAGGGCCGACCTGTGACTAAATCACCTGGAAGGAAGGTCTTCCAATCGGGCTCAAGCCCTCATTGTCCTTGAAAGGCATGATTAAATAGAGTTCAGGTGTGCCTCCATATTGTTATGTATCTTGTCCCCTCCCACGGGGGATCCAGGGTGTTAGGCATTAGCATTAGTTATGAATGTACTAGTTAGATAATTATATTGTGAACATTTCCTTACACAACTGATGTTTTTAGTGTGCTTGCTTCGTCAAGCCACAATTCAAATATCTCACGTATATATGTATTTATCATTATTGCCACCCTAACTCTGCCACACTGAACGCCGGATACCATAGCCACCCTAACTTCTTCTACATTTCTTGCACTACGGAGACGTGACAGTAATCAAAATGTGCGTCCCGTTTACGATTGCATTGCCATTGTTTTGTGGAAGGTTTTGTTGAAACAGTCATGTTTTTCTGGCAAAAACATAGCCACACAGAACGATAGGCAGCTAGCCACACTGAACGCTAGTAACCTAGCCACTATATTAACTCAAACTTTCCAGAATGAGGCCATGATAACGGCTGCCGGTTCTGAAGTTTGCAAGTAATGCTAGCCATCAGTACCGTAAACAGTACTGTTTATGCAGTGACAATAAAATGGCACTGACTTCGACCATGGGACTTACTTCTTCAAAGGTAAGGCTGCAGATATTTTGTTACCTTTTTTGCCAGCCATTCTGTCTTTTATTATGCGGGAGATAGCTGTGTTAACTCACTGCCAGTGCACAGCTCGACACAGCTGGTGCAACTGCAAGCACACTTTACAATTTCCCCAGATAATTGACCTTTTCTAGTTTATTTTCCATTATTATAACTTTGGAAATATGTTCTGTTTCCATTTAACTCACTAAGGGACTAACCATAACTCTTGGTTCCTAATTGTGGAAAACAATAATTCTGAGCCCAAAAAATCTCAAACTACGACATGTTAGACTAACAAAACCCAGTTAAGCAGAAATGTCTACAGCAACAATGACAAGTAATGATGAACAGAGCATGTAAAAAAAATGACAGTGTGATGTTACACATTAAGCAAACATGGAATTTGAAATGTAAAATTTTAACTTGGTGAACATGCAGAGTGAAAGTGTCTTTCATCTCTCTCCGTACCCCGGAGCAGTGGAACAGCTCTTGTTCAGCCTCAGTGCACTATGGTTCCAATTCTAGATGGCAGTAAATAGTGAAGACATTAAAATGTCTACGGTACAGTTTTTCAAATGAAAGAGTGCATTGCATTGGCTTTGACTTTTTCCCAAATGAAGGCCCATAGGCTGAGACCTGTTGAACATTGGATTTATTTAAATGAATTTAGGACTAACAACGCCTTTACAAACAGTCAATCATTGCAATTATGCAATTGAACAAGTAGGGCAGAGCTTGCTGTATTGAAGCTGGCATCGGACAGGCAGCTGTAATAAAAAAAAAGTACTCGCAATACGTCATCACCGTGTTGAATTACTGTACAAAAAGCAATCCAATTTCAGAAAGTCACAGCTTTCTTGAACACGGAACAAAGCAACAGACCATGGGGAATGGAAGGCTACATGCATTGAGCGGTATGTAGATGAAGGATGGGGGGGTGTTGCATTTGCATAATAATGCGGATGGCATGAATATGAGAACCAATAAAAAAGGTTTGCTCACTTTGAACCAATATTGAACTTTACACAGCCTCCAATCCAGACCAATGAGTCACAGTTCGTTGCAGAGCAGTCAAGTAGGTGGATTAAGCCAGACTGTATACTGCTGTCTGATCAGAAAGCCATTCAATCAGTCAGAATACCACACGAAAGGGAAGCCCTATGTTATAGCCCCACGTTTGCACTCACTTTGTTTTTCAGACACTGTGGTTTGTGGTTTGCAAAATCTGGAAGTCCCAAGTCTCTACCGAGTTCGCTAAATCTGCTTTTGGTTTATTTGTGCCATCTGCATGGAACTATCTAGTTCCTTTCAATTGAATGTAATGCCTGTCTGGCAGTTCAAAATGTGTATTGGTCCACTTTGCCAAGGACTTTGATAGTTTTGTAATCTAGCATACTTACTCCATTACGTTTTCTAAAATTTGTCCTTAAAAAAACAGATCTAAATCACACTTAGCATAAAGATAAAATAATAATACAGTATACAAACAGTACCAGTCAAAGGTACGGACACACCCTGTCTAAATCGATTTATAGATGAATGTGCGTGTGAGTGCCTGTGTGTTCGACCCCATTCGTGTCAACATGTGTGCGCTTCGTCGTGTGTTTGACAGAGAGTAAGAAACATAACAATCCTAAGGTGAAATACAGGATAAGAAAGACACGAGTCACCGTCTGCGTGTGTGTTCGCGTGAGAGCGCGGTCGACTGCCACGGCTCAAAGCTTTGGCACCGGTGTCCTTGTGCGGTGTGTACTCAGCCTCAGCCGGCATACGTGTGCTAGCGTCCACCACTGGCTGGCATCTACTGCTGCCGAACGGGCTTAGCCTTGGCAGAGGGGAACGGGGGGGGCGGGGGCGGGGGGTAGGGGGGACACAGAGGGGAGGAGAGAGATAACCGCCAGAATGCGTGGGGGTTGGGGGGGAACGGGGAGAGTGAGGGGATCAGGATTTATATTTAGCTCCGTGCACAATCGGCTGGGAGGCGAGACCGACTGCTGCCGGAGCCGCTGGAGGAGCAGGCTTCACTGCGAGGCGCTGAGTGAGGAATTAGAGCACGACTTACATATTCCATCAATACACATTGATTGTGTATTGGCCAAGGACCAGAGGCACCCACACAAACACACACACATTAACGCCGGCTCCCAGAGATCCCTCTCTCCAAGCGGTGAGGGAGACAAGAGCCGGGGTGTAATTGGTGGCGCGAGCTGCTAAAAGCGAGAAAGTTATGGGACGCCGCAGCGGGACAACGGCACGATGTGACACCTCCCCCCCCCCCCCCGAATATCTCAAGTGTTCGAGCGGCTAGCACGGACCCGGGCACGGGAGCGTTCGGTTGGCTGGCAGCGCGGAGAGGTGTGGCGCCGGTGGGAGGGCGACGGGGCACTGGCACAACTCGGGGCTGGCGCGGGGCAGGCGGGTGAGAGGGGGGGGGGGGGGTTGGCGTTGCACTCCTGCTGCTGAGACAGATGCCACGGTTGTTCGACTTAATTTCCCTCTGCCAAGCGTCACCCAGCACGGGCCAAAAGCGCACACTAATGCGTGCGGGTAGAGTGTGCGTTGTGTGTGTGGTCTGTATGTGCGTGTGCGTGATGCATGCGAATTGGCTTCATGCGGAATCAGGCCTTTGCAGGCCCACTAATAAACACGACAGTCATCTCTTTCTCATCAGCCGCTGCCTTCTACTGTTTCCCAGCACCTGTGCTGTGCTTACCCCTCTATCGCGCTTTTTCTATCTTTTCTCCGTCTTTAACTCTCTCTCCATCCTTCTCTCAGACTCTCTCTCCCAGCTGCAGCTGGGCAGACTCCATGCTGCAGTAAAAAGTAGTGAGTGAGAGCGGGATAGAGAGTGAAGAGATGAAGAAATAGCAGTCCGACGTTTGGCTCAGTGTAGCATTATTGGATCTGGCTGATTTGATCTGACGGCATTAGAGGAATACAATACTCAACACAAATCACCATTCTACTTCCTGAGCTCAATGGCTCAGTGTCCCCCTCTCTCTTTCCGTGTGCGTTCTCACACTATGGACGGAAGAGGAACACACGTATACACACACACACACAAACGCGCCCACACCTGCTCACACACACACACGCACGCACAGATGGACAAACACACCCACACATTCGGGACGAATTGCTTCAAAGCACTTTGTATTCTAGTCTTGAAACGAATCATCCTGAGAGATGTTGAAACATTGCATTGTGGGTTGTTACACTTCTTGATGTGTTATGCCATGCCATGCCAGGGACTGGCATTATTTAGTTTTTCAGTACCGAATATCACAACTTCTAGACATTTTTAACATCAATTCACGCATCTGACCATTTTCCAGCTTAACAGATTTTGGCAGGCTTTGAGCAGAGAACCCAATCAACGAGCATTAATGAGAGGTTTAACAGTAAACATGGCAGGGTACTGTTTGCCTCTGCCACTGAATGATGGTAACGTGGGAATGTGTCGTCTCAACATTGAACATCAACTCGTCGGCCGGTTTCAAAATAAATGTGTTACAGCGTGGCGGCGTGGACGAGTGTGGGACATTCCGGTTGGACAGACCACCATACCGCCCCAGATGTCAGGGGTTAAATTCCTGTATTGGCCCGTCCCACTATGACACCCATACCTTCTCATCTTGTGAAATTCCACTAAGTCTCTCCACTAAGTCTCTTTGGACCATTTTAGACTAGGAACTGATGGCCTTTCAAAACCATTTAACTGCCTTTTTTGTATGTACTGCCTTTTTGTTTGTAACTATGCACAAAAACTTGAATCTGAATATAATGTATATGTATATATATATATATTTCGATTGAGAGCTAGATTCAAACTCACACAGAAAATCTGAATAAACAAATGAAATCACAGGCTGTTCCAACACGTAGTGTGACTCAGTAGTGTGTGAGTGGCCCCCGCATGCCTGTATGCACTCGCGACAGCATCTAGGGATGCTCCTGGTGAGATGGTGTCCTGGGGGATCTCCTTCCAGACCTGGATCATAGCATCAGTGAGATCCTGGACAGGTTGTGGCGCTACTTGGTTGGCGATGGATGCACTGATACATAACATCACAGAGGAGAGCCAGTCAATGGCATCTATGCCTTCGTCATCCAGGAACTGCCTACACACTCTGGCCACATGAGGCCGGGCATCGTCCTGCACCAGGAGGAACCCAGGGCCCACTGCACCAGGAGGAACCCAGGGCCCACTGCACCAGGAGGAACCCAGGGCCCACTGCACCAGCGCAAGGTCTGATGATGTGTCTGAGGATTTCATCCCGGTACATAACAGCAGTCATGGTACCGTGTCTAGCACAAATGACCGTTTGGTACACCAGTAGCCCACAGGAGGTCATTTTAACGGGCTCTGGCCGTGCTCCTCCTGTTCGTCTTTGCACAAAGGAAGCATATTCCAGTATTTTTGCTGGGTTGATGCCCTTCTACGACCCTGTCCAGCTCTCCTAGTGTAACGGCATTTCTCCTGGTATTTCTCCCATTCTCTTGAGACTGAACTGGGAAACACTGCAAACTTTCTTTTAATACGTTTATTTATAATTTGGGTTTTTCAGTTCAAGGGAAGAGTAGGAGAAAGTTGTTATATTGTTCAAGTATTGTTAAGATTGTTATGCAGCATTCTACACAATGGCCCTTTATGTCCATAATAAACAATTATAAAACTGTAGTACAAATATTGTTATAATCACCGACCACATTCACTTTTTATAAGAATTCAGTATCAGACAGAATAGCGTTTTAACATGTGCCATATTTTTATGAGTAAACATGAACCACACAGGTGCACCGGTTTTCATGCTCTTTACCCAACATTCGTGTTTGGAGTGTTTCTATTTTTGTAATGCGTAAACACACACACACAAACACACACTGGACAGGCTCACGCCTCAGGGCATGTCATGTGGCGTGCAGGAGATCAGTGCACCACGGAAGGTAGAAATAACGGGGCCAAAAGACCCGCCTCCTACATGTGTCTGTCACACACCCACATACAACCATCTGTCTCAGTCCCCCACACCTGTGGCCCGTCTAGTCATTCAGTAGCCAGTGCTCCCACAGACTAGACCCTCCAGACCGTCACACACCCTGACAGCAGCCATCCTTCTGGTGGGGAGTAAACACAATGACCTACTGAATAATAAGGACTTGAATTAATATGGCAGGTAATAAAAATAATAATAATTCAAATTATAAAAAAAGATTTAACGTCCAATTTGGCCCGGTATTTACAACTGCCCTATTCGCTCTCCACTCCCCTCTCTTCTCCTCGCTCCTCCTCGTCTCCTCTCAGCCCAGCGGGAGTAGAGGAGGTGTGGAGTGTGGGGACAAGGCAGTGCCAAGGCCAGGGCCATATTGATCATGTCTCTCCAAGGGTGAGAAAAAAGAGATTGTGAAAGTCAGAACAACACCCACCAGAATTAGTCAGAAACACAACATCATGCTTGACAGGAACTACAGATACCGTCCCCACACACACACACACACACACAGCTACAATGGCATAAATATTGTTAACACCAGTGCACTACAAGTTAGAATGGATCGAAAAACCACTACCAATCTTTATAATAGCGTCCAATCCAATATTACGGTTCAGTGCATAACTAAGTGAAAGGTTCCACAATACCAGTTAGGTCTTACTTTGGTCGACCATAACATCATCCTTGTAGTAGAAGGCCAATACATTCAGACCACTCAGAACACAGTTTATTTCACATCGTCCAGCCCTTAGCACATTACTAGTTCAAATCTGCGCGCTGCCAAACACACAAACACGCTAACATAAATACCATTTAGAACAGCTAACACACACCACTCTCTCTCTCTCTCTCTCTCTCACACCACACACACACACACACACACACAAGCACCCTACTCATTGCCCCTCCCAATAAAAGCCCTATGGTCATTTCATCAGCACCACAGTGGGCCTGCAGAACCTCAATCCATAAACATTGATTCACACTTCGACAGCACTTTTTCATTCATCTATTTACTCATTCATCCACTTATCCATTTCATCTCAAAGCTGACCCAGCTCCATACTATATGGCTAAAGTTTAGTCAATGATTAATTCTGGAAGGAGAGTTTCAGAGCTTCTAACAGAACAATTTGAGCTACGTTTTTTTTTCTCCAGAGAAAAAGAAAGTATATTGTTGCTGGGTGTTTTTCCATGGCCATCAATCAAAAAGCTCTATTCTCTCTCTCCTATTTTTTCTCTCTCTTGTTCTCTCTCTCTCCTTCTCTCTTAGTCTCTCACTTTCTCTCTTGTTCTTGTTCTCAGTCTGTCTGTCTTACTAAAGGCGATGATCTTTAGAATCTACTCTATAAATGACAACATGCAAAGGCTGCAACAGAATTTCATTAACATAGTATCGAGCAGGCCGAGGCAGGCTAACATGCTTTAAGACAACTGTCTCAGAGATACTGTTACAAAAGTGTATGATATTACATCTGCCAAAAACCCTGCTGAATGTTTCTATACAGCAAAACGAAACACACACACACAGCTGATATACTTACTACATCACCTGGTGGGTAAGACTAGCCACTAGGGTTGAGGGGGAATAAATACATTGAAATATAGTCATTTCAAACATTTCCAAACCTAAAAGAACCCTTTCCAAAACCATTATGAACATTTTCCCAGCCTTAACCTTTATGAGAAGGACATTCAAATTTTCAAGGGAGAGCGGTGATGTGATTTCTGCTTTTGGACTTCTAAATGTGACACTCCATCTGAACTCATCTACATTATGGTTCGAGCTACACACCCAATGAATCATGAGATACTCTGGAACACTTGGTTGTGTGTTGTTTTGCTGTAAAACTCCCAGAAGGCATCTCAACCTTAAGCTAAGCTAAGGAGTGAGCGGAAAATTACCCTCATCAGGTACAATCACAAATACATTCCTTGAAAAGTTTGATTCCCCTATTAAAAACGTATCAGTAAATTAGTAAACAAAAAGTTGTATTCGGTACATTTAGTAGAATCTGCTTTTATGCACAAAAAAACTAAAGCTACGTCTATTGTCATAGCAAATCCTATTTTTCAAGCAAGCTACGACACATGAAATACATCTTCAAATCGAAATACAAAAGAATTGAAAAACAATACCACATGTTATCTTTGCACACACAGTATTTAAAGCCCTGAACCTGTGAACATGAATCTACTCAGAAGAAAAACTTTTAATTTAACCCACAGACATTCAACTCAAATACTAAAATGAGATTGTGAGACCTCGTTATGCACGCAACCTGTAACACACACCCACACGACACATACTCAGACAGACACAGACGCACATCAGTAAACACACACTAGGAGCGCGTAACAGTTTCTGGCTTGTAGACAGGCTGTTGGAGACAGCAACGGGGCAAATTAAATTCCATTTAAGCCTAATCCCATTTCCAAACTCTGCCGGGGCCCACTGCTATTGTGACAGTCAGGGAAATCTGTATCAATTGTTCCATTGCGGGAATTGATGGCGGAACACGATACATTGTAAATGATGGAGCTGAAGGGGGGTGGGACCAGGGCAGGGTCAGACAAACATGTTGGAGTCAAGAGTGTTAGAGAGGATTGCAGGAGACGGGGAACAGACAGGAGGAGAAAGACAATGACAGGAGCAGAGAGAGTGGTGGGGCACGGATGGTAGCAGGAGGAGAGGGAGTGATGAAGGAGAGGAGGAGAAGAGGGAAAAGGAAAAGAGAGGACAGAGGGAGAAAAGAAAGCAGAACAACGTACTGTTTCATACCGTGCAGAATCTCTTGACATTTCATGGTCATTACTGCTTTGTAGAAGCACACACAGAGACACACACACACAGAGACACACACACACACAGACACACACACACACACACACACAACTACACCAACGACAAAGAGGCGGAGGGGAGTCAGAGCATTTGAGTGTAGCACAAGCTACATAAAGACAGACAACGTCAACCTAAACCGTTAATGCATCTACTCCCCGCTACAGCAATTTGCTACTACTCCATGCTACTACTCCCCGCTACAGTTATTTGCTACTACTCCATGCTACTACTCCCCGCTACAGTTATATGCTACTACTCCATGCTACTACTCCCCGCTACAGCTATATGCTACTACTCCATGCTACTACTCACCGCAACAGTCTATGCTAATACTTTATGCTACTACTCCCCGCTACAGCTCCTTGCTACTACTCTATGCTACTACTTCATGATACTACTCCCCGCTACAGCTCATTGCTACTACTCCATGCTACTACTCCCCACTAAAGCTCCATGCTACTACTCCATGCTACTCCTTCCCGCTACAGCTCCATTCTACTACTACATGCTACTTCTCCCCGCTACAGCTCTATGCTACTACTCCATGCTACTTCTCCATGCATCTACTCCATGTTCCTACTCCATGCTACTCCCCAATGCTACTATTCCATGCATCTACTGCATGCTACTACTCCACGCTGCTACTCCAGACTCCTATTACTACTACTACTCTGTCTTCTTCTACTACTACACGCACAGGAACACACTCCAGGTAGTCTGAAGTGACACGGCAGCTGTGGTCCCAAAGGGAATAGAACAATGCAGAAAGAAGAATAAATCCAGTGTGCGCTGCATAGTAACAGCTCCCCTCTAATTGAAGACAGGCGGAGCTAGAATGTGAGGGACTGAGAGAGACTAAATATGTTCATCTGTTACATGAAACAAAATGGTTCCTACTCACAGCATGTTTGGACAATAGTATTATCATGAGAACCCCTATTTAACTTATTTACTATGTCTTTTTTAAATACAGAATGTAGCTATTTCTATTCGTTTTAAAAATGAACCAGGACATACACTAAAGACAGAAACACAGCATTACTAAAACATCCAAAGTAGCATCAAAATGTGTGATTGTCACTCTGCATCGGCTTAAATAAAATACCCGGCGAAGGGCAGCAGGCGGAAGCGTAGATATTCACAAACGCTTCCGCCCACTTGCCCCATTCTCATTCGATTCACATTCAACCAGAAATTCACATTTTCAATTCTACAGTCGGACCACGTCTTTGCTGGCACTCGAGTCCAGCCGTTTCTTTGTGCATGCAGCAGGAGCCTGGCACCTCCTCAGGTCAGTGTGGTTAAGGCTGACAATTTCTGTCAACAGACCCATCACTAACCCCCATTACCCACACTCTCTCTGTTTCACTCGTCCGTCACCTCTCCATTCACTCCCACTGTTTTGACTAAACAGCTTGTTCCCACAGCCCTTACTACACCCCGCACCCTACCGCCCCCCCCCCTCCACCCCCACCCCACCCCACGCCTCCCCCCTTTGCCGACCTGCACTCTGACCTCTCACCTGTCCCCCTCTCTAACCTACAAATTCTCCTTCCCCTGGGTTAGGGTTAGGGACCCTTGGTCCCAAACGCCCCCAGGGCATAGTAGTCCACCCAGCGAAACATGGTCTCAGGCGGGTACCTCTCTACTGCACAGACCGGTCATTTCCAATGGAAGATGCAAGTGCCTCCTCAAGTGCTAATCAGGTTGTCGTCGGTGTGCCCAACATCCCAGGCACTAGTCAGTAAAGGCACGTGTCTGCTGGCTAACGGCGGCGTGGCAGAGGGAGTGCGTGTTTAAATACACTAGGTGAAGCCTCTGGGATCGATGTCCCCGGCCCCTGAGGGGCCCAGAAACGGCATACAGAGACAACACCTAACACTCAATAATAACGCCAGAGACAACACCACTTGTCTGTATCGTTTCACTCCCTAACAGGGTGTGTGTGTGTGTGTGCAACATCCTCCTCTGAAAAACAGACCGACGAGCTCCTCCAGCCAGCAGACTCTACATCATCCAATTCCCATCACCCCATCGTACCCCACCACGCCCTATAACTTACAGCCAATCTCTCTTCAACAGCCACGCTACCTGCGTTCACCAAGCCATGCGCTATCACCAAAACCCCTAGTGTAGCTACACCAAGCCATGCGCTATCACCAAACCCTGCTGTACCTTCACCAAGCCATGCGCTATCACCAAACCCTACTGTAGCTTCACCCAGTGGGCCCCATCCCATCCGGTTATTTCCTATCACACTGCAACAACTCCCCACTAAGCACTATCTCAAAAATGGCCCCAAAACTTCAACCCCCCCCCCCCCAAAACCAATCTCCGTTCCTCTCCAGCATCTCCTCAGCCCATGTCCCTGTCTTTCTCAGGGCTCCTCTCCAAACCATATGGGGCCCCCTGCAGGCGATATGCCCTGAGCACTAAGACCCAACCTCTCCCACTGTGCTCTTTTCCCCGGCTTTGATTTTCTGTCCATCAAGGGGGCGTGGATTAGCGCTCTCTTGTTTATCTGCTCGTCAGTTTAATCTATCTATCACGGAGCCATCCGCTCTGGACGTCACAGCCCGGCCACTGCATTAATCCCCCATCAGCCGGCCAGCCATCCATCACGCCGCTGTCTATCACGTCAGATCCATCATCCGCCCATCTGTCTCCACTGCCGGTACCCAGGGATGATCTCCAGCAGAGGGGCAGCGAGGGAGAGGGGAGAGTGGGGGAAAGGGAGCGAGAGTGAAACGCGGAGGGGGGGGGGATTGCGGGGGTCGAGGAGACATTGGAAACAGGGAGGGGAGGGAGGGAGGAGGGTGGAACGACGCTGTGCACCGCCTCCACCCATCTAGCTGAAAGCATTCTCTTCTTGTCACTAAATGCTTATTACCCGTTATGTTTGTTTCCCTGTAATTTGTTTGTTTTCCTCGCCTTGCAAATTCCAGCCAGTGGGAAGAGTGCCAGCCTGCCAGAGGATGTTAGTACGCGACTGATAAACCAAGATGATCATTCACACCCCAAAAGTCCTGGGTGCATGCTGGGAGGACCCCGGGCCCCGCCCTCTGTAGTGAGACAGACACCGCAGATCAGGAACAGGCCAGGATAGGGTCTAAATCCTCCAGCTTTACTAAGGCTCAATATCTGGGTTCATTCGGGGTCGATTGTATTTCCATCCATATCTGTAACATGGGGGCGATTGAAAGGGCACGTGTGAAGGTGAATCGGGGACGAACGCTAGGCCTGACAGAGTCGACAATGCTACGTGTTAGTCAGTTCAAAATGTATGTACAATGTAGGCCACACGTTCTGTACCAAGCCATTCTGATTACGGTAAAACTTTCTGTACCAAGCCATTCTGATTACGGTAAAACTTTCTGTACCAAGCCATTCTGATTACGGTAAAACTTTCTGTACCAAGCCATTCTGATTACAGTAAAACTTTCTGTACCAAGCCATTTTGATTAAGGTAAAACTTTCTGTACCAAGCCATTCTGATTACGGTAAAACTTTCTGTACCAAGCCATTCTGATTACAGTAAAACTCTCTGTACCAAGCCATTCTGATTGCGGTACACTTTCTGTATGGCGCTACAAAATGGAGTGATGGCCTTCCTTCTTCAAGGTTGCTTTTACCCTGTATAAATCTCCCATTTTACCACCACCAAATCACACCCCAAGATGCTTTACGGATGGTGTCAAGCACTCCTCCAGCGTCTTTTCATTTCAGTCTGTCTCACAAATGGTCTTCTTTGTGATCCAAACACCTCAAACTTGATGTGTCTGTCCATAACACTTTTTTTCAATCTTACTCTGCCAAGTGCCTGTGTTCTTAATCTTAATCTTTGGAACTGTTGACATGTTGAAACTGGTGTTTTGCAGGTTGGGGACCTGTGAGGCGTCTGTTTCTCAAACTAGACACTAATGTATTTATCCCATTGCTCAGTTGTGCACTGGGGCCTCCCACTCCTTATTCTATTCTGGTTAGAGACAGTTTGCGCTGTTCTTTGAAAGGATTAGTATACTGCATGGAACAAGATCTTTAGCAAGATCTTCAGTATCTTGACAATTTATTGCATCTCACATCTCAGAAAAAGAATAGACTGACAAGTTTCATAAGTTTTTGGTTTCTGGCCATTTTGAGCTTGTAATCTGACCTGCAATTGCTGATGCTCCACATACTTAACTAGTCTAAAGAAATACTTTTGTTGGTTCTATAATCAGCATAACAGTTTTCAGATGTGTTAACATGCTTGTAAAATGGTTTTCTAATCAATTATCCTTTGAAATGAACTTATGTAGTAATTCATCAAAAAATATCTGTTTCCACCTCCAACAACAACATTCTAATCGAGTGGATGCCATTTAAATTGACGAAAAAAATATATTCTTTCAAAAACAAGGACAATTGTAAGTAACCACAAACCTTTGAATTATGGTGCATTTCATCAGGGACTAATAATCTAAAAGTGGTTAGTCTACAAAGGTCAGTGGCCATCAGTTGAGATAAACAGCGCAGTAAAAGACACATTGTGTAAAACAATATAAAATGGGATTTGTAATTTTTTTTAAATGAATAGGAATAAGTCAGCTAAGTATTCTACACATTCTTACTAGTACAATATAATTACACCCATTATCACCAAAAGGTATCCTCAGAAATACATGTCAGGTGTTGGTCTTAATAACCAATTTAACACACAAGATAATTATGAGGTGAGAAATTGCACCAGCTGAGTAATTAATAACAACATAGAATAGACTTGCGTTATTAGCGTCTGAAAGAACTCCTCCAGTGGGTATAGCTATGCTTATTATTTTGGGAAATGAATACATTTATTTTTTTAAACCATAATGGAATATATCAATTAAATATATCCTTAGGGCCTGTGCTGTCTTCAGTATATATATATATATATATATATATATATAGAACAAGGGGAGAACAAGTATTTGATAGACTGCTGATTTTGCAGGTTTACCTACTTACAAAGAATGTAGAGGTCTGTAATTTTTATCATAGGTACACTTCTTTTAAGTAATTAATTTGCATTTTATTGCATGACATAAGTATTTGATACATCAGAAAAGCAGAACTTAATATTTGGTACAGAAAACTTTGCTTGCAATTACAGAGATCATACATTTCCTGTAGTTCTTGACCAGGTTTGCAAGACACCGCAGCAGGGATTTTGGCCCACTCCTCCATACAGACCTTCTCCAGATCCTTCAGGTTTCGGGGCTGTCGCTGGGCAACACAGACTTTCAGTTCCCTCCAAAGATTTTCTATTGGGTTAAGATCTGGAGACTGGCTAGGCCACTCCAGTACCTTGAGATGCTTCTTACGGAGCCACTCCTCAGTTGCCCTGGCTGTGTGTTTTGGGTCGTTGTCATGCTGGAAAACCCAGTCACGACCCATCTTCAATGCTCTTACGGAGGGAAAGAGGTTGTTGGCCAAGATCTCGTGATACATGGCCCCATCCATCCTCCCCTCAATGCGGTGCAGCCGTCCTGTCCCCTTTGCAGAAAAGCATCCCAAAAGAATGATGTTTCCACCTCTATGCTTCACGGTTGGGATGGTGTTCTTGGGGTTGTACTCAGTCTTCTTCTTCCTCCAAACTGGGCTGATCCCTCCCCTTCCTCATGATCATTGATGCCCCACGAGGTGAGATCTTGCATGGAGCCACAGACTGAGGGTGATTGACCAGCATCTTGAACGTCTTCCATTTTCTAATAATTGCGCCAACAGTTGTTGCCTTCTCAACAAGCTGCTTGCCTATTGTCCTGTAGCCCATCCCAGCCTTGTGCAGGTCTACAATTGCATCCCTGATGTCGTTACACAGTTCTCTGGTCTTGGCCATTGTGGAGAGGTTGGAGTCTGTTAGATTGAGTGTGTGGACAGGTGTCTTTTCTACAGGTAACGAGTTCAAACCGGTGCAGTTAATACAGGTAATGAGTGGAGAACAGGAGGGCTTCTTAAAGAAAACCTAACAGGTCTGTGAGAGCCGGAATTCTTATTGGTTGGTAGGTAATCAAATACTTGTCATGCAAATTAATTACTCAAAAATCATACAATGTGATTTTCTGGATTTTTGTTTTCTGGATTCCGTCCCTCACAGTTCAAATGTACCTATGATTAAAAATGACATACCTCTACATGCTTTGTAAGTAGGAAATCCTGCAAAATCGGCAGTGTATCAAATATTTGTTCTCCCCACTGTATGTGTGTGCAGATTTGTGTGTGTGTGCAAAAAACATTTGCACATGTGTGTGCAAAAACATTTTAATTTATCTCAATTCAATATAATAACATAGTTATCTAATAAAATAATGATCCAAAACCAATACATTATCACAGAGTTCCAACAAGAGCCAATATGGGGAAAGAAAACAACTACAATTCTCTGTAAATCATCACCTAGCCTCTCTAGAACAGATAAAATGATGATCAGCACAAAGCCTCTCTAGAACTTATAAAATGTTGATCATCACAGAGCCTCTCTAGAACAAATATAATGTTGATCATCACCTAGCCAATCTAAAACAAATATAATGTTGATTATCAAATAGCCTCTTTAAAACAAATATACTGTTGATTATCACATAGCCTCTCTAGAACAAATATATTGAGGATCATCACATAGATATAATGATCTTCACACAACCTCTCTATACAGATATGATAATGATTATCACTGTACATATTGTGCAAGTCAGTGTGGCTCCTTAGATAATTGGAAATTCCGATTTTTTATTAAATACAAAAACATATATTTATCCATCTATTTACTAACCCTAAGTTTTTGTTCTGGGATTCCCTTTAAAAAATTAGAAAGGCTCTGTCCTTCATCTATAATGAAAGAAACAAACATCTCCAAACAAACGGTGCGGTTTGACTGGCGCTGCGTCATTGTAGAGAGCTGTCAAGGAAGCCACTATTCTCACTGGGACTCAGTTCATTACAAGACACCAATCTAAGGTCTGAGTTGGAACAAATAGTATACATTACATAACAAATAGTACTTGCGTGTGTGTTTGTGTATCGTGGTGTTGTCTGAGCAGGAGTGGTTGTTTAATATCAATTCTAAGTACAGTACCTCCTGCTCTCATTGCTGTGACTCCAATAAAGGTGTAAAACCTGCCATCCATAACAGAACCAATTACCACTGCCAAAACAAACACACACACACAGACACAGATAATTAATCAGGCCTTAGACAAATAGCTGTATAAATACAGTGGATATCCAGATCAATAATGTACACTCAATTCATTTGAGTTCACAGAGATGTCAATTTCTGCAGAGTTCCATAACACACTGATAATACGGCCACAACCACAGTAATTCACTAGATCAATAAAGCCAAATTTTCAAATAAATCAAGTCACAAGCAAAGCAATGAGCCATTTCCAGGGGAGAGATGTGTAAGCAGTATTCCCTATTGCCAAGGAATTTAAAATGACCTATTCTAAAGAAATTAGAAATATGCTGGAATGTTCAATTCCTGATAAGAGAACATTCCATATTCCCAAAATGTTTAGAATTTCAAATTTCAGAGGCATTTTTGATTCCTATACTAGAGGCATTTTTAATCCCCTTTTCCAGATTAATTTTTATGTACCAATTCCACAGGCATTTTAATTTCAGCCGTGCTGTCAGTTGATTACATTATAAACAACTGTTTAGCAATTATCAATAAAATACCAAAGGATTTACAACATGGTTGTAAAGCAAATTAACTATGATAGTAATTGGTTGCATTTGATGTCAGGCTTATGTTTTGGAAGTTTGAAGACCTTTGGTCTGTGTGGTTACAACACGCTGTGTGGTCAGTGGAAGACTGTGAGAGCATGTGGTCAATGTACTGTAGATCATGTGGTAGACGATGTGTGGTTTGTTTGATAGGGTACTTATATGAGGAGCTGAATAGAAATGAGGCAAGGACATTGAAACACACAAGGTGATATTAAATTATCCACTAAATGAATGTTAAAGTATTTTTGTATCCTGCGATGTGATTAAGAAAATGCTTTTGTGTAGTCCATTCAAGATGCACAATATATCGGCCAACATTTCGGACAGATCTCAAGCAAAAATGTAAGAACCGGTATTGACTGATTGATATAAATGAGCCTGTGAATTCAGACGAATTGTGCTTACCAGCGTTTTCACTTAGTTGATTTTACTGTGGTCCTCTGGTATGGCATATACAACAGCAAGAACATAAATACACTCATGACATAAACTTTTCGTCAGACACACCAACTGCATTTTCTTATACGGATAATCTGTTGAGTTACAACACTTCTCTTAATAACTTCAAGTTATTGTGAGAGGATGGTGCTAGTGTATTCATGTGCGACTTGAGAAACACTGAGCCCACTGTCCTCATAGCCAGAACCGGCCAAGGCATCCAGCTCACTTAATGCAGAACAGCCACGCGAGCCCCTTCTGAGAGTGCATGGTCTTCGGTTAGGAAGAGGGGGAACGCGAGCACAGCAACAGCGTATGTTGTGCTTTAGCCTAGCGGAGTGGATCGTTGAAAAATTCATTTCCAGCGCAATATACCTTTTACGCAAAAATCTCTGGTCAGCTAGCGAGTGGCGACAGCAGACACACACAAGGTAGTTGTCTCTGTTACCACGTTAATCTCCTTTCAGTCGCCGCCGGACATTTCCCGATCTGTGATGTATTGGCTTTGGGTAGACGAAAGAGACGTCCAAAGAGCTGCAATATACGTTACTTGTTACTAGGAATAGTTTTTTTGAATAATTTCAAAGCATCCTTGTTTGCTTCGTGATTCATGAGGTAAAGGGATAGGGGTTGACTGTCAATATTTAGAATCTACCTGGCACACTTGCTGGTGAACCAACAAGTTAACGTGATGCCCTACCTAGAGGAATCATCAGAAAGTAGCAAATGGCTCCCTATCAAAAGAACAACAACGGCATTGGATAAATCCGTTTTAAATGTTAAATACCTTACCTATCTTACTACTACATTCATATCCACAAATTGTATCATGTACCTTAACAGAAAGGGAATGTGTATTCGTCATTTACTTTATACATTGTCCAATTATTATTATTATTTTGTTATTAAGATCAGATTCAGATTAATTTAATGTTAGGGGACACTACAATTACTTTTCTATGGTGTAAGAGGTACTTTAAAAGAGAAAATAAAATAATACAGTAAGAAGAAAACCTAACACAAAAAACAGGAAGTGTGCAAGACATGTAGTTGCATAATACTAGTGCAAGACAGCAGTCCAGTAGTCAAAAGTGCATAATACATTAAGTTTTGTTAGGGGGCAGAAGTGGGTCAGTGTACAAATAACCTTTGAGTGACTGAATTTACAGTTGAAATAGGACGCATCATCAGAAGCAACATTTTTCTTTTATTTAACTTATGCCAGGATACACAAGTACAGAAATGTCAAAACATTGTCATCGGTTGATTGTAGAATATTAATATCGGCAATCGAAATCGGTGCATCCCCATCATCTACATTCAATTATTTATATATTTATTTCTATAAAATGGGATATTTTACAGATAATAATAATTTTTTCACATAAAAACATGAACTGCATGGAAGCCAGTCATTGTGAAATAAAGGGAGTCAGAGGAAATGGACAGAAGAGGTGATATAAGAGAGATGGACAGAGAAGAGCTGATAAAGGACAGATGTACAGAGAGGAGGTGATAGAGGACAGATGGACAGAGAAGAGGTAATAGAGGACAGATGGACAGAAGGGGTGAGAGAAGAGAGACAGACAGAGAAGAGGTGATAGAGGACAGATGGACAGATGAGGTGATAGAAGAGAGACGGGCAGAGAAGAGGTGATAGAGGACAGATGGACAGATGAGGTGATAGAAGAGAGACGGGCAGAGAAGAGGTGATAGAGGGCAGATGAACCGAGAAAAGGTGATAGAAGAAAAATGGACAGAGAAAAAACGTTAGGGGAGAGATGGACAGAAGACAGGCGATAGAGAAATGCTAGAGGACACGGGGCAAAGGAGAGGAGGCGAGTAGTGGGCAGCGGAGTGAGAGAGGATGAGGAGCAGACTACAGGGCCAGGCTCAGGTGAGAGATGTATAATCCCACTGTGACTGTAATTGTTCAATAATCCAATGTACTCCCTCTCACCCACAGTAATATAATTGTATGTTTATAGTGTAAATGTGCAGATAATATTTATGTCCAAGTCAAATATATATGAACAGGAACATATTAATTATGCTTCTTTTTGCCATGTTCTTATGACAATGGAACACACATCTTGCTGCTGTGATTGCACAGCAGATAAGTAAATGAAACGGTATTTTCCCCCATGTTTTTTCCTTGTGTATGTTCATAGGGAAATATAGTATGTCAGTACGGTGCTCAAACAATTAGATGGAAAATTAAACCAATTCCTATTCTGAACACTCAATGGCAAGTCCATAAACAATGAATATGTACTGTAATGGTTTTTCTTCATTTTGGGACAGTGGTAAATAATCTGAAACTATTTATTCAGTCAGTGGAAGGTCACATTACAATTATCTTCGGTTTTGGGTTGATTCTTTCTAGTGTGTGGATTTTTTGTCTTTTGTTCTCTCATTATTTGGTTGGGCCTAACCCGACGAGAACCAGCTGGCATTTTTCTTAGAAATGTCAGAAATTTGGGGGTTAAAGATGCAATTCTATTTTACGATGCTGTAAATAATACAGAAATAAAGTTGCTTTGTGAATGCACATTTTACTCAAATGTTTAGGTTAATTATTTCTTTTGTGGATTAGGGATTGAGGATTGGGGGATGGGGGGATTAAGATTTGAGGGGGTTGAGGATTGGGGGACTAGGGGGTTAAATATTGGGGGATTGATCTTGGGTAATTGAGGATTGGGGAGTTTAGGAATGGGAGTATTGAGGATAAGGGGATTGAATATTGGGGGATTTAGGTTAGGGGGTTGAGGATCGGGGGTTGATGATTGGGGAAGTGAAAATTAGGGGGTTGATTGATTGAGGATTGGGGGATTGAGGACTGGGGGATTCAGGATGGAGGAATTGAGGGATTGAGAGGGTTGAGGATTGGAATTATCGGACCATAATTTGTAATCATGTATTTTAGCATCAACATCGGCATGGTTTGTATTCTTTTCCTCTCCCTCCTCTAGGTACTTTAAGGTGTTGTTCATCCATGTTTTACGCTGTGGGTATTTTGGTGGTTTATTTCATCATGAAAGCTACATTGGCTTTTCACCCAGTCTCAAAATTCCACCCTGTCACCCACAGACTCCACTTCATTTTGTTTCTCTCATCTCTCCCCTCTTCCTCCGTCTCTCCACTTTATTCTGTTTCTTCCATCACACCCCTCTAACTTCATCTCTCCACTTTATTCTGTTTCTTCCATCACACCCCTCTAACTTCATCTCTCCACCTTATTCTGTTTCTTCCATCACACCCCTCTAACTTCATCTCTCCACCTTATTCTGTTTCTTCCATCACACCCTTCTAACTTCATCTCTCCACCTTATTCTGTTTCTTCCATCACACCACTCTAACTTCATCTCTCCACCTTATTCTGTTCCCTCCATTTCTCCCCTCTTCCTACATCTTCGCTCCTTTCTTCCTCCATCTCCCCTCCTCATTTCCTCCTTCTCCCCTCCTCTCTTACTCCATCACCCATCTCTCTTCCTCCATCTCCCTCCCATCCTCCATTTCCTCGTCCTTCCTTTCTCCATCTCCCATCTCTCCACACACAGGCAAACAAACAACCGCCTGAGGTCCCGTGTTGCTTCCTTGTGGTGTCTTTCCTCTCACAGCTCTAAACCCTGGCTGACACACACAAACACACAGAACAACACACGCGCACGCGCACACGGAATACACGTGGAATGACACACACAAACAGGAAGAAAAACACGCACGCGCACAAACCCGTAGAAACGACGCACGCGCTCACACACAAACACTCTCTTCAAACATATCTATTCCAGAGGGGATGTTGCCGACACAAATAACAGCTCCCCTCACACACACGGAGCCTGGCAGAGCTGCACAGTCCTCTGTGGACTGACTCATGTCAGTCTCAGGTGAGCACGGCTGCCCATACCGAACCTGCAACCACACACACACAATCAAGCACCATGGATTATCAAACCTCATGTGTTATGAAGCCTGATGCTCCATACGAGTCACTGATTGCTGTAAGAAGACAGTGAATAACCAGCTTTGCTCTGAGGGGGTCAATGGCAGAAAGGAGCAATGAGGAGCCAGTGGGCCATGTAAAGACCGGTCTATTAGGGGCCAGTGAAGGGAAAAGAGGTGTCTCTTTGTGGCACAGAATGCAGGCTGACAATTTTACGAGGAAACGGTTGTCAGTGTTGACACAGGTACACCGAGAGGGAAAGAGACCGAATGACAAAGTGGGTGGACGGCTACTGAAAAATAAGGAGGCCGATCGTGGGTCTGCCATTGAAAAAACAAGAACCTTGGAAAACCAATTCACTTACATGTTTTGCTAGAAACTTAGAAACAAATTAATATCAATTTGAATGGGGCTGTATTATATAGATTAGTTGCGACAGCAGTACTAATATCCAACTTTAATTTGAAGACGGTCTGTTCTATACTACAACTATTGGGATGTAGTGATTTTCTTATCAGCAGATGTATTGATGAAGGTACATCCAGATGTGCCGTAGTCTCTCCCCTTCATCTACACTCTGTAGGTTATTTAAATCTGCACTATACTACTAGCTACTAACTTTACAATAAGCAGCACAATGATGTTTTTGTTATTATTTAAAACATTTCTTTATTTATACATGTTTAACTTGGAGCAGGCTGCTGTACAATGGCTTTGACAGCTAGCGGTAGATTCACACGCTTACAGCGTGTTGTTAAAAGACAAAGATGCTCCACCTTTGTTGCTGGAATTGGATTCAAAATGGGCATGTGTTTTTTTTCCCAAAAACTATAACATTCCACAAATTCAACATTTGATATTATGTCTTTGAGATATCTTTAAATAAATAAAGGGATAAATGATTTGCAGTTTATACAGTCCCAACTTTTTGGGGAATGTGGTTGTACTTTATTAACAAATGCAGTTAGTTTGCTGTTATTGGAGCTACTGCAGGAACGTTTAATACAACAAACCATTGCTTCCTTCAATAAACCAAAATGGGTAGAGTTGAGAAAACTTTTATTGTTAGCTCTTTCCACTGCTAAATTAGATTCACGTTTTTGCCAACTGTAGCTGAATATAACTCAAGGGTATAGTCTAGTGTTTTTAGATTGTCCTGTTAAAATGCCACTTGACATTAATCTTGGTTATTGAAAACCATGGCTATGGAAATGAATTATTGCGATCTGTCACTAGCAATCTACTGTAGAATGCCTACTCTTTTTAAACATAGTTACTGTGCTGTTATTGTATAGTGGCATCCTTCACAGAACAACTAAACTTACTACATGGTTAGTTAAGAAAGCAAGAATTCATGTCATTTCTACTTGTAAATATGTATGTATGTATGTATGTTACTGCAAAGTTACAGAATTACCTTGTTAAAAGCAAATTCTTAATGGAAACTGTCATTTCCATCTGTAAAAGTCCTGTTCATGTTATTATTCACATACTGGTAAGTTTTGCAAGGTAAACTAAAATATGGTGTTTACCAGTTAGATCTGTTAATGATGTAGTATTCTATGGACCAATACAGAGAAAGTAGATTCTTCAGCTAAATTAAAATTTGCTCATTCTAAAGTGAGTTGAGGGAAACAAGTATTTTTATAACACAAATGTATCATTGCAAACATTAGTAATTGGTACACTAATTAGTTTGCTATGGTAAAATGCCCCTTCAAGCCATTTAATGTTCCACTGAAGTGAACACATTTCAATGAAAGCTTCTCATGCCTTTCCCCCATGTGGGCAAGGCCAGAATGGGAACATTTAAACCTGCCCCCCCCCCCTCAAACAAACCTTAGACACCTCACAGGTCTGACTCAACCAGTTTGGCCCCTCCCAGCCGCTTCATTACTAGCATGGTTCTCCAGCCGATACCCTCCGTCAATCTATCAGAAAAACATAGGGATTGATTAAACAAGCTATTAGGTCAATCGATTCCTGTTGCTTTTCATGTGGTCTGGTTGTACTTTCTCAGATGGACAGGTGCAGCAGGCGAACCATTCATCTTAACGAGAAGGAAAGATTCACTTGGGTGGCGCTAATGGTTCTCCTCTGTGTTCTTTCTCCCTCTTTCTCCACATGTCTTTACAATTGGGGAAATGGAATACTTGTGGAAAGTGGAAAGATTTTGGAATCCTGACCTTAACGGCGTTGTCAATACAACACTTTATGCTGTTGCTTTATTGTCGATAGATACTTGGAATACAAATACATGTAGGTTTGATGAATTTACAAGAAATAGCTGAAGATGTCAAATCTGTAAAAAAAAAAATGTATTCAAATATTTTGAAGGCATAATATAAATCAGTCCAGAGATCCCTAACTAAAGGTCAAACCCCAAGTGGTTTAATTAATTTGAAATTATGCAAGAAACCTTGAATAGCCGAAACATGTATCTGTAAGCCCAGAGCAGTTTCTGTTATCTTCTACAAAATGAGGTACTACAATATTTCCCCAAAAAGATGAGCCCTCTAATTTAAACCTCCTTCCAGGCTTTATTTTCCACACACAAAACAAACAACATTTCGTGTGACTCTTTCAAAGGCTCTTAAAACAGAGTGGACATGACCAGACAGTAAATATACCAACACGAGGTCAAAGGCAAAAGTAGGTTTGGGAACCCCTGAGTTGTTACGTGAACTCACAAGCTACTTTGAACTATAATAGTCCAACTAGTAATATTCATACTTTGTTTCTACGGAAAAAAGAAGCTTGGGCAGTAGCATGGAAGCGAGAACACGTTCCATAACAGATTCCCTCGTAGCATGACTACCCCTACTGAATCCAGAATGATTAATTGCCTATCATATATCATTATTAAGTACAAATTCTTTATTCTGTTTAAAAACGTCCACGATGGCCCCTTAGCCACGCTACAAAAACACCACTTTACAAATCTAAATATACTCAGTGTGTATTTCCCCCCATGTGCCTGTATGTACTCCCGACAACGTCTGGGCATGCTCCTGATGAGGTGACGGATAGTGTCATTGGGTGGATCTCCTCCCAAAGCTGGATCAAGGAATCAGTGAGCTCCTGGACAGTCTGTGGCACTATTTGGCGGCATTGGATGCATTGATACAGGTCCCAGGGGATCTCAATTGGATTCGGGTCTGGGGAACATGAGGGACAGTCAATGGCATTAATGCCTTCGTCATCCAGGAACTGCCTACCCACTCTGAGTCCGGGCATTGTCCTGCACCAGGCTCCATGGGAACCTGCTCTCATCTCTGAAGAGAACGAGGTGCCAATGGCGGACCTGCCAATTCATGTGTTCTTTGGCGAATGCCAATTGAGCTGCACAGTGCTGGACTGTGAGCACATGTCCCACTAGAGGATGTTGAGCCCTCATGCCACTGTCATGAGCTTGTTTCTGACAGTTTGGTCAGTGCACACCAGTAGCCTGCTGGAGGTCATTTTGTAGGGCTCTGGCAGTGCTCTTTCTGTACCTCCATGGAGCAGATTGCGGTCCTGCTGCTTGGACGATGCCCTTCTACGGCCATGCTCTTCTCGTGTTACGACCCGTATCCTGGTATCTACATGCTCTTGAGACTGTACTGGGAGACACAGCAAACGTATGGATGTTCCATTCTGAAAGAGCTGGACTACCGGTGCAACCTGGATGGGCTGCAGGTACCAGTAGTGACAACGACACTAACAAAATGCAAAACTAGAGACGAATCAGTCAGGAAGGATAAGGAGTTGTCTGTGGCCACCACCTGCAAAACCATTCTCTTTTAGGGGTTTGTCTTGTCTTGCTGTTGCCTTTCCAGGGTACCAGTTGTCACTTTCAATTGCACCAAAACGGACATTCATTTACAATCGCTTATGCTTCCTAACTGGACCGATTGTTATCCCAGAAGTTTGATTGACTTGGTTTTGTACTGTGATGATTAAGTGTTCCCTTGATTTTGTTGAGCAGTGTACAATATTAAGGAGACGGAAATGCCCTTGTACTGTTCTGAGCTTTAAGGGCAGAGGCAGGGAGGGCTATGCTGCAGGATATACCATAACAATTATTAAGACGCTAGCTAGAGTCACCAAAATGAGTCTAGCGAAATAAAACCCCTTTTTCCCCACTATGAATGGAATAATCAGCCATGTTGAAAAGGGCAATTAGTATCTGTGGGTTGCAGGGAGTTTGTTTGGACTGGCGGAATTTCCTACAAGACTACACCAATGGAGCTAGTTAACACCAGTTCTCACTTTTACATACAGACCCACACACACACACACACACACACACACTACTGTAAACCCAGGCAAATCCAAACGAGTTGCTTGGTTGGCTGAGTGGTCCATTGATTGGGCCTTTGTCTTTTCACAGCTGTAAACCAAGCCTCTTCACAGTCGATAGACACAACCCAAATACGGAGGGCAAACAATCCACTGTGTTCCAACATGGACCCATCAGGCTAATTCAACAGCCCACTCCATTTATGAAAGAGTACTCGTCATTGATTTTCCCTGTTTGTGCTGTGCACTTGTTGAATGGGACCATTTCCCTGTCTTATTCACACACACGGAACCCTGGGTGGGGGGGACCTTGCCACGTTTCAGATGTGGCAGCTTGTGTAGGATGTGGACGAGCGAGTGAGTCTGGTTCCTATAAAGGTGCTGGGAGGTGGCAGTTCCAGGCTACTGCATTCACAGACACATATCCCCTTGCAGCACTCCGCCACACAAAGGCCCTGACTGAGCCCAAGCCTGGACCGGCCCTGACCGAGACACTCCGTACCATCGCCTTTGAGCCCACGCACAACAACGTGGACTGTTTCTGCTTGTTGACCAATGGGCACGAATCTACACACACCACCAGCCCCCCTTCTGTGCAATTATTCGTAAACGCCTTCATGGTGGAAACAAAAATAAATCAAATAAACATTTTTAAAAGCACATTTAAACACAATAATTACTTCCGGCGGCAGCTGTTACCACCGTCCTTGTATGTCCGTGATTTTCACCAGCTTAAACAAATATAAAGTTGCACATTGACTTCCCCTAAAATCCCCCACGATAACTGTAATTACAGTCATAATGGCTTTCCATGTCTGAACAAACCTTATCACACTACACGGCTGGTAAATAACCAGCAAGGACTGAGCTGTCAACAGCAGGTAAACAACCGGACCAGTGGGAGAGGAGAGGAGATGATAGAGCGGACAGACACATAGACAGACTGACAAACAGAGAAAGAAATAGATCCCAACAGACACAGACAGACAGAGACAAAAGTGGCGACAGAAAAAGAACGAACAGACCCAATGTAATATAAAGCACACAATAGATAGTTTCTAGGTCAGAAGAGAGAAAAATACTACCTGTGACCAAAAAGGTATAATATATTACTGGCTACTGCCTATATCACATTATATGAGAGGATGGTGCACAGCAGCAATGGAATATTGTTTAGTGTTATAGTTTTTTTTTATTATAAAAAGGTAAATCCTCCCTATACAATTATTAGCATCCGTTTAAAGTAGACTGAATAGGTGCCAGGTTCTCATCGGAGCACTGTGTAATATCCTAGGTCGTTAGTGTACAAAATCAGTCCTGTACCTTTTGACATATCTTGTAACTCATTCATTTGATCGACCATATGAGAAGTAGAGGTTGACTTGTATTAACTTCATTCAGTCAGTCATACAGGTAGTCAAGTGATACAAACTAATGAATATGCTGAACAGGGTGGAAAATGCTAGGGAAATATGGAAAGTGCCGTAGGTAACACTTGAGATGTTATTGATACAAAAAATGGCAGTTGTGTGTGTGTGTGTTTGTTTGTGTGTGTTTTTACATGTCTGTGTGTGTGTACGAAATCCTGTAATTCTGTATTGCATTATTTTCATGACACAGAATTGTATGTGGTTTAAAGGGGTTTCTAGTTATTGAAAACTTCGAATGAATGACATGTACAAGAGTCTACATAATACAGACTATACATAATGTACTAAAGTTAATATACTTTTATTTACAGTATATGAAGGGGTGAAGGTATGGGATGGAGGGAAAGACAATAAAAGCAGTAAGACAATAGCCTATATATTCATTCAGAAGTAGTATATTAATCTAGTAGGGAGACAGTTTTGGAGAAGCTAAACTGAGCAATTTATAGAGCTATTTAATTAGCAATTAGAGGGTGGGTGGTCTCTTGTTTTGGCTATCACGGTTCTGTTATTCTTTGTGGGACAGATGGTTACCAAGAGCAACAGAAATATACTGTTCCGTTGCTGTTTTTTTTTTGGTGCTGTTTGGTCAGTGCTGCCAGTTTTGATTTAGGTTCAAAACTGATTCCATTCTTTAACGAAAAGGCAAAGCCTTCAAATGGATCCTATCGTGACGGCAATGTAAAATGCTGATTAAATTCCGTGATATATATCTAGCCCTGAGTATTAGTTGTACAATTGAAAGAAAATAATAGTTGCTCTGATGGTTACGTGACATGAGGCAGTAACAAATAAATCTTTCTGGTTTGTCTTTCAGGGAGAGGAGAATGTTTGACTGTCGACCAATTCTAGAAGGGATGCTTCTTGAAGGTACCTTGGCATAACAGCAATGGGCAAAATAACTGCCTTAATAACTGAAGGAATTGTATTCCAGTTTGTCGGTTATTATAATGTTTTAATATCTCTGCTTATTTGTGGAGTTGCAAACATAATCCTAAAACTCACTTTTGTATTTAATAATGTAAACTAGCCTACAAGAAACTGACAGTCATTGGTAGAAAGGCAAAAGTACCTTCCCTTTTCCGAAATTCATTTTTCCTGGAAAAATAACGAGACCGAATATAATATGCTTACGGTTTTATAGGCTACCATTGAATTCTCATACCCTGGCTCTAAAAAGATCACAGAAAGTACAGGCCTATTTCAGTAGTGAATATGTTAGTATGAAACTGAAATAATATGCAGTGTATAGTTTATAGGCTGGGTTACGGTTTAACGAGTTTGAGGATTAACGCTTTAGTCCCACACTTTGGGGACGGACGAGTAGTTCACTTTTGAGCTCTCCACCGCTCTAATGCGGCTTTTCTTGTATAACACGCAATGAGCCCCCTAATGATTAACGGTGCACTGTATCTCCGTAAGACATCCTGCTACTGTGCTGCTGCTACTGCTGGGTGAAGGGGAGTTGATGGAGGGAGGTGTACATCACAACGCTTAATGCTGCCTCCTCTCTTCATCGCATTTTTCTTGCACACCGGCTTCTTTTTTCCTCATAGATGGTTGAAAAGGACCTGGGCAAACGTCTGATATTGCGGTGTAACTTATCTGAACCCCCAGTGCTCTAAGCCAGGCAATTCGTCCAGGCACGCTTATCATGACATTTCATCTCTCACTCATTTATTCATATTCAGTGCTGAGGAAACTGGCTCACTATTTTCCCCATGTCATCTGCGTGCATGTCATGCCCGAGAATGGCACAACTCGTTTCGCATTACCAGTCTGGGGCACGGTCAGACAAATTCCATCCAAATAAGAATCGCTCGTTTCTGTGATTTTGCGCATAACCATAAATATAAAAGGCATTGTTTACAATGTAGCCTACATATATTACGAGGCTGTAAAATCTAAAGTGGATTTTAGCCAATACATCGTTTTCATTTTCTGGGACATTATAATGTAGCCTAGTAGGCAGAGGCTCTTAACATTAATTAACTTTAACAAGGGTCAATTGAATTAATGCATTGCACGTTGCACTTTAGACATTTGTCCAATATAAATGACCTTTTAATGTCCCTTTTGCCAAACACGAGTCTACAAGCACACACACTAACCACACGTTTTAAAGATGAAGCGTCTGATATTGACGCATCGTAAACATGTACTCCAGCTGTTCAATTATGCATAAAATATCTATAAATACGCGTTAAGAAGACCATGGTGGAAAGCCGATTCCATGGTAACAAAGTGAGTGCAGCATCCTGTAGACCCAAATAGGCTACGTAGGATAGACATTAAAAACCCTTTATTCGTGTCCTACCTTGATAACTCTCCTTCCTTCGTTGCTCAGTCTATCTCATTCATTCTTCCTTGTCTCTCTTTTCACACAGTCTCATTCCTCCCTTCTGGTTATCCGTCGTTTCTCCTTTCTTGTTCCTTCTTCGTGCGGATGCATAGAGATTAAAAATTAATAACCTGCTATCTTCGAGACAACCACTGCGAATAAAATGGGGAAAATCCTCCCGGTTAAAAATGACATAAACAGTGACGAAGTACCGCTCATATCATGTAGGTCTATTCTCGTGGAATTAAAAAGAAAATAAAATAAACAGAGATGCGACCTCGCCTCATTTTAAGACAATGTTTCCTTGAGGCGCGTAACGACTCACCCAGTTTTCCATAATAAGCAACGTCTCTACTACGTTAACCACAATAACATACAGGCTAGGCTACTCGAATAGGTGCTGCGCAGTCCTTTTGAAATGGTTGCAAGCTATTTGCTATTGAGAAACTTCTTTTGTGAGGTCAGGCTTAATATTTTAGATTCATATGACTAGAGAGCTTGTGTTGACGGACCGACGCTGTTATAATGCAGGAGGTTAAGAAATTCCATTCCATGTCGACTCATAATGCAGATATCGCAAGTCTGTGAAGAAAACACTGTATCTGATCAAAGGTCTCCTTCCGGACTCATGTCCTTACGCGTGGAAAAGATCAGTCGTTCCTTCCCTTTCTCCGTCAGTGATGTGGAAATGCCTCTCTCGCAGACAGCCTACATTGGACTTCTACGCAATCAAGTCGCAAATCCTCGCACATCTGAATGAAGTTAAGAATCCAAATAATTTTGTGCGTAATCATAGATTGATAATCTCCTACAACTGATGCCAACTTTCTCAGATATGCCTAATGTTATTGAATGAAAGGTCGATGTTGGATTTTGTTAATTTTAAAAGCTCTCATGCGGAGACAAAATAACGAGTATAGGGCCTACCTTGACATCAAGCAAATATAGGGGCCAGATCTGGCACACATCTGCCACTTTTGTCCGGCCCACAGTAGTTTTGAATTTCCGGCGTTGCAGTGGCCCAGCTGCGGCTACCCTAAATTCAGCCAGAAACTAACCACTGTATAACCACAAGACAGCAAGTAATTCAGCAAGGTCCCCAGAACTGGGACATATATTGCCAGTTTAAATCCGGATGTCCGGAGCCAGAAGTTCACTGAGCCTTTTTTTCATTGAGCCCTGAAAGGATTTATACACTGTAAAAAACGATTTGACAAAAAAGTAAAGGTAAATTATTGTTTTTATTAACTTTAACTTAATGATTTGTGCAATTTCAACAGAATTTTACAAGTTTTCAGTATTCCAATTTAGGCTTTTTGTCTGTTCAATATTAATGCACGAGACAAAATATGGACTATTTTTGTATTGGGAAATTGACTCAGCGATAGTATGGTACATTTCAGTAATAGACAACATATTACAGAAATGTGGACCAAACAAGGTCCACATACACAACGTTGACTGCAAACGAAACCAAGTGGCGGACGAATACGACAATTGCAATTGATGTATTTTTTGTGAACAACTCTAGGGGAACACAGGATCAATTCCCACGAGGGGGGTATGGACGCTGAGAGTGGACGGCAAAGGGGACCATCAAATGTGAGATCAATATATTGCATGTACTTATATACTGATTACATTAGAAGGATAGTCTTATAGTTAGCTATGCGCGGTATACAAGCCAGTTGGTTATTACTTTTCAAAACATATGGCTAGTACATTTTCATGTGATTTGGTAACATGGCTCCGAACTCCGTAGGTAGTTTTACACTGTTTAGGGATGCGCATGTCTTAGATTGTACGGGTTAAGGTTTAAGAATGTCGGCGTGCAAGGATTTGAGAAAGATGGATTTTTTTAATAGGTGAATATGTATACTCTTTTTTTCGGAAGGGTATTGCAGTTATAAAAACCAGTGTTCAAGGGGTCAAAGATAGTGTACAACCTGTCAAATATTATTATTCATGAAATTCCAGGTTGTCAGGTTGTTACCGAGTAACAATTCATGTTGGATCTCGTGCTGTCGTAATTATGGCATTTTAGTTGACGATTGATTATCACACAACGCCATAACGGTTACAGGGCGTCATCCCTTTTCTAGATTTTCTTTTTGCTGGGGTCCTTGTTAATACTGCTGGCATGTGGTTGTACCTTCACAGGTAGTCTAGTACCTCCTGGATCACACATCCGTACATATTACGATATCATGAATGCAGGTAAATTCAGCTTGACCACACAGAGGCGCCATAACGGTTACATGGCGTCATTCCTTTTTACGGTTTACATTAGGAACACATAATACAGGTTATAAATGTAGCTAAGGTATGAACTATTGCTTCATTTGGCCACATGGTACCAAAGGAAAATTATTAATTTGGATGCTCTATGAATAAACGGTCAATATTAGCAAAATGCTGAAACGTACTCAATGCTGCTTTCAGTTTTAATTATTATTAGTATTATTACGGTAAAAAGTGTCCTTTTTGCAAACGGTCGTAAAGGTACCCAAATTATTTGGGTAGTAAAGTGCCAAGGGCCGCAAGATCTGGTAAAGTGGCATGCAAGTTGACCTCATGCAGGCACTTTCACATGTCTCATGTCATTCTTTTTGTGAGCTCACCACGCCCACCCCTTATGACCTAAAGTCTAGAAAATTAATACATAAGCCTACCTCCTCACTATAAACATTTTTGCTATAAGGACCCATAAAGAATTTTCCACCATTTTTGATTTTTTGAAAAACATCTCTTCTGGCACCAAATGTCCGATGTTCACGTTAATGAATTATTGGCATCTATGGACCAAAGTGTTTAATTTCCTACAAAGATAGGAGTATAGTAATTCTACTTCTTACATATGTTTACAAGGACAATACGGGAAAAAAGGAAAACTCAACAGTGTCATCTTCCGGTTGAGATAAAAATCTGTCAGTCATTGTTGTTATATCATCTATGTATGCACCAAGTAGATTTACAGTAACATTATCCTTGTAGGAGATGTGTCTATATACACTGCTAAAAATAATTAAGCAAACACATAATTATAACGGTATAAAACGAAGTCAGTTAAACATCTGGGGTATCAATATGTCCAGTTAACAAGAATAAGCGATTGTGAATCAGTGTAAGCTGTTTTGTGCAAATGAAAGTGGCAACAAGTGCACTGGAGAGCCAACTGCAAGACTATCTCCTAAAAGGGGAGGCTTTTGAAGGTGGGGGCCGCAGACAATTGCTCTACTCTTATCCTTCTGACAGACCATTTTATAGTTTTAGGTTTTGCTAGTGTCCTCGTCAGGACTGGATGGCACATCCATATGTGCCATTGCAAGAAGATTTGCTGTGTCTCCCAGTACAGTCTCAAGAGCATGGTGAACGTTATGCTGCCTGCAACATCAACCAGCATGATCGGTTTGGCGGTGGGTCAGTGATGGTCTGGGGAGGCATAACAAGGAGGTCACTGATGTTCTAGGTCTGGGAGGAGAACCCCAAGGATCCATCCGCTGTCTATTCAGGAACATTCCCAGACATTTTTGGGAGTGCAAACAGGCACATGGGGTCCATACACACTAGACACACCAGGGGTTGACCGATTATCTGCCTGGCCAATAATTGCAATATTGATGTAATTATTGCAATATTCCTACTTTTTACAATAATCGTAATCGTTCATTTGTCCTATATGACAACCATTAACATATAGCTTAACGGTTAAGATGTTTAAGACATTGTGAGGAAGTTTGGTTATGAGGAAGCACTTCACTAAACTGGCTACCTAGCAAACTACATGAACTTTAGTGTCACACAAGTAACCAACATAATTTGGATGCAATAGCTAGTGTAAGTTGAACAATTTGTTTTGTTTACCGTTAATTTGGTCAGCTGTCTCGCCAAAAAAACTGACATAACGTTATTTTTTGCATGTCACTTATACCAAGGCATGTCATACCCCAAGCTTGACTCCAGCAGAAATGCTCTGTCAATGTTGTTTGTAATGACAGGTTCCCTGTAATCCTTCTAATAAATTACGTTCATAGAATTGGAACCAACTTGCACACAAAGCCGTTTTGATGCTTTTGTGCTGTAATAACTGGGGCATTTTACTTAAAGTTTTGACAGTGAAAACTTTTAAACAATAGTGTATGTGTCACGTTGCCACCTCAAGACGGGCCCTCCTCTGATGGCGTGGCTATTCGGCGTTCGAAGTCGCCAGTCTTTTAGTCACCATCGTGTGTGTTTTGTCCTGTTTTCCCCATGTCCTGTGAACGCCTCCCTCCCTGATTCCTCACAGGTGCCGCCTGTTTCCGCGGTACATAAGCCCTTGTGTGTCTGGTCTCTGTGTCCGTGAATGTTGCATGTTTTAGGAGCTGCGGTTCTCCTCAGCCTAGACGGCTATTTACGTTCTGTACAGCGGTCATAATAAACGACCTTCTGTTTTGCCACTCCTGCGCCTTGGTCCAGTTATTCGCAACACGTTACAGTATGTCATCAATTTGGACACCATTTGGGTACCATTTACTGTCATGTGAAAAATTAGGACACCCCATGAAATATTTAGTTCTTTTTTACAGATATGTGACATATTTATATTTAACAATATTTATATATATCCAAAAAAATGCAAATTAATTACATAATAATCATAAAATGTGATTTTCTGGATTTTTGTTTTAGATTCCATCTCTCACAGTTGAAGTGTACCTATGATAAAAATGACAGACCTCTCAGGCTTTGTAAGTAGGAAAACCTGCAAAATCGGCAGTGTATCAAATACTTGTTTTCCCCACTGAATATATGTATATGGACACAGCAGAAAAGGTCTGCATGGAGGAGTGGGAAAAACTTTCAGTGTCTGAGACTGTAGATAGTTATAGGAAACGTCTTATTCAGGTTATTTCCACCAAAGGGTGCAATACTAGCTATTAGGACATCAGGTGTCCTAATTTCTTTCCCAGTGGGAAATGGCATCTTTGTAAATATTTTGTTAAATACATTATATCATGGTTAAAATTATTTTTTTTGCTTAAAAAAATACACAACTTTTATCTATAGATATTGTTTAAATGAAGATCAAATATATCCATATTTCTTAAAAAATATATATTATTTCACCAGGTGTCCTAATTTTGTACAGAAATGTGTTTGTTTTTGTAGGGCTACCATGTTTAAGGCTGTCAGAGACAGCATGGAATAAGCGGGATGGCCCATTTCTTTCTAATGATACCTAGGTAGATGCTCTTTATTTCTCTTTATTTCATTGCTAATTTAACTGACAGCTGTCTTTGCAATTTAAAATGTACATGTTAAATAACACTATTTGACATCGATTATCGAACTACCCTGAAAACAATTATTAATGCGCGAAAGCAGTCATTGTTTCATTTTCTCTAGCAATAATTTTTTCATGTGCCTAGATTCCTTGACGATATTTATAAAACAATAGAACTTAATACAAACAGAACAAACTATTAGAAATTATAACAAGCTAGCCAACTAGCCCTTTTGCCCCATGCAAAAACTCTGTTTTAGCAGCCTACAAGCTATTTTTACTTTTGTGCTACTGGATTGGACCGGTCCAAACATGACCAACACCAAAAATGGTCTTACAAAACAAGGGTATTAACATACCTCATTGATATAATCATGTGAATGTGGAGAATATACTATAGTAACTGGAATTGATTTTGAACAAATCCAATCTAGCTACACATTACACAAATAGCCTATAATGCTAGCTATATAACCAAATAAAGAAACACTTTTCATTTAATTGTCTGAATATTAGTACACATATATCTTTCTGCTACATTCCATTCACACTCCTTGTTAAGGTAACACCATTTAAGAAATCACACAAAAATAACAATTCAGTTAAAATGAAGAGAAAAGCAATATCCTTTTATGTGTAAATGTTGGTGCACCTCTACCTTTACATAGAATTTAGAATTACGTGCACTAAAACAGTTGAAAACTATTGGAAAATATCTAAAGATTTGCTTTGGAGGGTCCAGTAAATATTATAAACGTCCATAGTCTGCTGTGTGCTAACACATCACACCAAGATCACAGGACATATCGAAGGACCTCAGAGTTGGAGAGTTTTTGGTTTGGGCCTGGCCCCACTTGCCATCACTGAGTCAAGAATTAATGAATTAATGAATTCTATATTGTACCAGTGAATTCTTAAGGCAAATGTCTGCCTGTTATAAAAGCTGAGTCTGAACCCCACATGTATCATGCAGTAGGACAATTATCCATAACACACCATATGACATGACTCAGTTGAAGCAAAAATACCTCCCAATTAAGTCTCACAGACCTTATTTCTTCGGCAATGTGAACACGCATTTCTCTTGATTTTTGATGACGATATGCAAATTATAATGTTTCAGTGTCTTTTGTTACCTTTATCTGTCAGTAGTGTTGTGAAGGTAACATATCCATATTTCTGAACATACAAACATTTCCCAGGGTGGTACTTACATGTTCACCTTATAATGTATAATGTTGATTCATGAATGTTTGTACGAGTCTTCCTTCAAAGCCATTGTAATTCCACTGCAGTAGGTAATGGCTTTTACCTCTCCCACGTTCATAGACATAACATTTCTAGAACTGCACCGTTATAGCCTCATTGACTCAAACAGGGACAACCAGTCAGTCTATGTCTATGGATCTGTCATCTTGGTTGCACTGCCCTCTGATGGTTTCATTTGCCTGACTTTCTGATGTAGTCCAGGCTTTCCGAAACGACTGAGTAACCGGCCTTGCGTCGTTATATAAAAGCATGCCTAGCTTAGCTTGTTCTAAATCAAAGGTCACAGCAGATTTGTGCACTCTGTCACATAGCAGTATGTAAGTGTCAGATGCTGGAGAAATGGAAGCTGCATCATCTATGGTAGTTTAGTGAAGTGAGGCATGGATCAGCAAATGCATGTTATTGGTTATTTTATTCATGCTCGGCGTAGTTCAATGCAGTCACAGAGAACAAGGTCAGTCTCTTAGCAGCTATTGTACTGTGGGGTTTATTCCTTTTACCTGTTCTGCTAACTAATGAAAAACAAGTATATTAGTCGCACCTCTAATACAGTCACTGAAATATATGTGAAGTTATAATGTAGATTACTAAAGTTAGCAATGCAATTGTTAAAGAAATATGACACTTAAATGAAAGCACTTCATTTCTTGTAATGACAATAACTGTTTAATGTCTAGGATCATCACTATTGTGTAAAAATAGGTTTATTTTACTACAAGCCTAACCTGCTATGTATTCTTTCACAGTAACATACCTGTGTGGCTATGGCTAAATGTGTTATTACAGTATTACTGTGTTTTTAACTAAATATCCACATTTATATTTGTATGCTTTTTTCTGTCAGTTGTTCTTAAGAATTATATCGACATCTTGGGGAAATGTTATCTTGAATCACATCCTCATGTAAGTATCATAATTCCAAATACATACTAACTAAATAGCAACTGACACAAAGAACCGGCGATTCTTCCTAGGGCCTTAAAAATGATGATATATGTAAACACCCCAAAAATCGGATGTTAACAGACTTGACTTCAATCTGAGGTGACATTTGAGTCTGTCCCGAAGGTAAAGACAGGTGGTGGTGAGA
>JACXGK010001669.1:45925-65648 GCA_016801125.1 Novumbra hubbsi
AAAAAAACCCCCCCCCCCCCCCCCCAATGCCTTTTCTCTCTATGTACCCACTGCAGACACTGTAGAGGAGGTGTTTTCTTCTTCTAATGTATGACTTCCATCGTCCGTCTGTAGGATCTTAACAACAAGCGCCGCTGCGTTTCAATGTTTTCTCTGGCAATCTCCCCGTCTCTCTCTGGCGCGCGCTCTCGTTCTCCTTTGCAATATGAAATAGTCCATTATCTGCTCTCAGGGCTAATTGGTGTATTAACGCTGTGCTGTGGGTGACAGGGGGAGAAGGAAGAGACGCCGGATGAATATGGATGAGGGAGGAACAGAGAAGGAGGGAGAGAGAGACAGCAGGGAGAAGGTGTGTGATGGGGAAGGGGAGAATGGAGTGAGACCGAGGGAGAGGGAGAGAACGAGGGAGGCCAAGGTACTGTACCTCTTTTCAGCTGCACAAGTGGTTGAGAGCAGGATGGTAGAATGACGAGTGGTGGTGGAGGGAAAAAAGCAAACCACCCAGTAATAGCTCTTTTTTTCAGATGGCCTTCTCTCTATCCCTCTTTCACCGTCACCGCATTCAGCCCAATTATCCACTCTCCCTGGCGCCACTGCCGGCATATGGAAATGTAAATTGCACAGTGAAATGTTTTCTTTTTTCTTTTTCTTTTTTCCCAAAGCGGTTGAAGGTAAGTAGCTCTTGAGGACGGGGAGAGTAGGTGGAAGAGTGAGAGGGAGGGGGAGCAGGGAGTGAGAGGGAGAAGGGAGAAGGAGCAGGGAGTGAGAGGGAGAAGGAGCAGGGAGTGAGGGCGGGGGAGCAGGGAGTGAGAGGGAGGGAGGGGAAGCAGGGAGTGAGAGGGAGAAAGAGCAGGGAGTGAGAGGGAGGGGGAGTGAGAAGACGAGAAACAAAATATAGTTGCAGTTTTCTTGCCTCGGTCTTCCATGGGCTGCATTTGTATTGCACCGCCGTGCAAACATTGGTGCTGTTAACAAGGTATAATACATGTGCGTTGTGCAACACTATAAGTAAAATAGCCAAACACTTAGTGAAGGTGGTACATGGAGGATTGTGCAATTGCAGACAGATATCACTACCCACACACATACACACACATAGTCAATAAATAAACAAAAAACTGGTTTGAACAGAAGCAAACTTTTGGAGAATTGACTAGTGCATGATAATGCACTTGCAAATACAGTAGTGGATTCCCACACTCATTAGACACCAACTCAACAACCGACGCTGCCAATATATATATATCTATATATCATGCATCAACATGTACATATAGCCAGGGTCCAAAGATTAGCCAGCCGAGCTGAGGGTGTAGACATCCGAGGGTGTAGACATCCGAGGGTGTAGACATCCGAGGGTGTAGACATCCGAGGGTGTAGACATCCGAGGTGCCGTTCCATATGTCATGATGGTGCACTAAAGCACAGGAAAGATTATTCAGATTAGGTGGAGAGATATTTCCTCTGGGTGGGGATGACGAACGAGTGGCTGTTTGGTTCATTATCATCAAGATCTGACTCCTCTGTCTGTTCCCTTTTGTCTTTCTGCGTGCTACAGCTACGGCCCCCGGAGTGAATGGCGATCGAGCCTACTTCTCCAATTCTTAATTTGCTCAATTATTCTCAATTATCCCACTGGCCTTACTTGTGCCGTCGCCCTGCAGTACAGTGGTGAACTGAAACAACATGTTGATTGACAGCAAGAGGCAAATAGACAAGAGAGAAACTCAAGGCCCTCTGTTAATTATACCATATTGGCTGTGACACTCAGCCATTCCACAGACCTTATCAAAACTATTTGACTCCGTACTGATAAAGGTGGTGTTTTATAACACCGTGTTTCCCCACATGACATTCGTCGCTGTAGATCTAATAAGCTGTTATGCAAATGACTGTAGGCAGGAGAATTCTTTTAGCACACAGTACATAGCCACATACTGTATGCCTTCAGTTATGCATAAAGGTAATCAAAATTCAATCTAGCTTTTTGATGCTGAATGATAAGATGAACTTGTTTACCTTGTGTTTTCCCGAGGTAAGCAATATTTCAGATTTGGTGTAACTCCGTTAATTCAGGATTAAGATTATATGCAGTCATCCTCCCTGAGGAACAAACGTGGGAAATTACTTTTCAGAACCATGGACAGCTCAGTTTATTAAATGCTATCCTTCAGAATACGGCAACTTCAGCTTCATCAATAACGCCATAGGAAGCCGATTCTACATGTCAGTTTGAATAATTTCTCCTCTTTCCCCCCTTGCTGGGGTGTTACCATTGTCACCAATATTAAGAGATGATTCAAATGAGTATGAACTTGGTCCTGGTGCAATAGATTGTGACTAGATGCGCTGATGCTAATGCCAGTTATGATGTACTGTAGTGTTTGCCAAAGTGTCTAAAATAGTAGACTTCAGGGTGCAAAGACCACTGCAGGAAACACAAGGAATGCAGGGTTAAGTGGAAAACAAAATAATTCTAGGAAACGTTTATTTGCTTTAACCCCCAGTTCTTACCAGCTTTAAAACATGAATAAATTAGAAATCCAGTAGTTAAGTGAATCCCTTGGCGAAGAAGAGAATGGAAGTGAAAAACGCAGGCAAATGCCATGTGCACATACAGTGGGGAGAACCGCCTCTCACAGGTGAAGTGTACCTATGATTAAAAATTACAGACCTCTACATGCTTTGTAAGTAGGAAATCCTGCAAAATCAGCAGTGTATCAAATACTTGTTCTCCCCACTGCGTAGGTGAAAACACTTCTCTCAGACAGGGGTATGAGGGGAGAGGGTAACTGTAGTTACCGTGTTGACCACGGTTGTGTACCCACCTCCATTCCTGGGGTCACTTATTGGCTACCAGTGGTGCTAGCGGTGACAACCCAACAGCACCTACACACCCTGTATGTGCCGCCTCCTCGCTCCATGATGAGGAGTAGTTACCCAACACTCTAATGATATTATGGACCTAATGAGTTTTAATTGCGAGGAGATCTTAACTTGCAGCCTTAATTGCATCTGATTAAAAACAATATTAGTTTTGCTGGCTGGGAAATTGGTTAGGGAGGGATGGGTTGGGGGGGTGCGAGGGGGTTGGGATGGGGGGGTTCGAGGAAGGGCAATGGTCTCCTTGTGGTGATGGACCTCAAATGGAGGAGGAGAAAGTAAGAGATAAGGAGACCAGAAGGAGAGAAAATGAGATGAAAAAATTGTGATAGATTGCTCTGTGTATTAATAAGAAAATGAATGAGGAGGAGGACTTGAAAGAATGGGAGCAAGGAGGGGGAGGGAAGGAAAACATGTCATAGATACAATGAAGAAAGGAGTTGCAAAATGATTCAACCCCTGTTCTGGATTTTTACCGTTTCGGGGGCTATTCTGTGTTACTATAATAAAGTCAGGTGACAGGCTTTTCTGCGGCCCACTAAAGTACAAACTGTAATCTGCGGTATAGAACTATATAATAAACCTTTATAATATAGCCATGATGCACCTATACTCAACCTCAGAGATACTTTTTCTCACCAGTGAGACAGTGTGGTCTTCACATTTTTTAGATGGAACTTTCACAGCTGGCACTACATACATTTGTTTAAAGGGTTGTCAACTTTTTTTCAGATTTTGTCAAAGGAATTATTTGGATGTAACCATTGGAGCTACAAAGGAATAAATACATCAGTTAGATACAGAGCCTCCGGAATACAAAAATCAGCTGCTTTGCTGTATGACACAAACATGCTTTGGTTTCCTTCTAAAGGTTAGCCTAGTACCGTTGCTGTAAAAATGGCTTCAGTGCAAAAGGAAGACCACTAATGCAAGACATGTTGTCCAAAATGGGTCTAAATGAAGAATGAAAGGAGTTTAATCTCATATTTTGGAAATCCAAATAATAATACATCTGCTTAGCTATGTTTAAGGATGCATTTGTATGCACCAGCGCAGTCAATGTGTACAAGTTTACTAAGTTTCAAATAACTGTTACCCTATACGGGGTCTAAACTCAATATCTACATCAACTGGAAAGTGATTCATGGTGTGATCATCTTAAAACAATCCCATATAGTAGTTTAGAATTTGGATGGGCAAAGAATGGTGAATACTTCGGTGTGTAACCGTTAATACTGTCCTTACGTGTGCCGTCTTCCATAACCTCACAGTATGTATTTGAGGAGATTAGTTGGCTTACACGGTTCTTAAGAGCAAGGACCCGGCAGGGAAGTCATTAAGCTGTGTGGCAGCGAGCATGTTTCACTGGCTGAACACACCTTTGACGCAAAGATATGAATGTACAATGGAATGTACGTGATTTTTTTTATAGATTATGAACACAAACAAAACCACCACGTCGACATCGAACACACATCTGTGAGTGTCAGTGCATGCAGAAACAAACACACACGCGGACAGACATGTAGGCAGGCATAGCTCTTCTTTCTCTCCATCTCTCTCGCTTGGCGCTCCACACATCTTGGCCCTGGATCAGTGGTGATTCAAAGACAGGTACCAGAGAGCTGAAGGTAAATTATGCTTATACAAGGGTTCATTTCCTCTGGCTTGTGAAGTAAAGCACATGCTTAATTGCCATCCTCACCTGACCAATTGTGTAATTTCCTGTATTTTTCCACAACAGCCTCTCCTGCCCAGACTAAGATCAGGTAATGAGCTGGGGGTGTCCCACAAAGCTTTAGGCGAGGAGCCCTGAAATAGGTTTCGCTAATTTACCAATTAGTCATAAGACACAATTAGTGAGTTAGTTCCCCAAGTCCATGGGTAGCTCGCTTTTTATCCCCACCGCTATTGTCTACACTTTCTCGGGCTATGCCAGAGCCATCATCACTCCATTATTACGCTCCTCCCCTCACCCGCTCATCCGTTGGCCTGTCACTTCTGTTAGGAAAACTCGGTCCCATCTGCACTGTGGAAATTAGTATACTCCTCCTGTGCCTTGGAAAGACGGGGTGCGTGGTAGCGGGGGAGTGAGGGGAGTGTGTGAATGTGTTGACGTTGGCAAGTCCGCAAGTCTGTTTAAGTGAGTTGGGACTGCTTCCGCTGACCAGATGAACATGGATTGGGTGTCTGGAGACATTAAAACTTATGAGAACAGGGATCAGCTTCACAAGAACAAAGTGGAAGTTTCACTCCAGGTGGAAATCCCCCTTTCTGCAAATAGGGACACTTCACCAGAAATATTTTTCTATACTTCTTTCTGAAACCACAAGATCACGCTTTTGCAATAGGGTAAACACAGTAACAATGGCTAACGGTTTAGGCATTCATTCTGACTTGTTGAAGTCATGGCTATGGTTTGGGAAAGTGTTGGTGTAGATACATCCCTGGATTTTTGGCCACTGTAACAAAGACACCAAAATGGTTCAAAGATTTTGTTTATGTGCCCCAAGTCATCAAAACCACTAGCTCTCAAACACATAATTGTTGAGTGCGATACACTATTATTCAAAAGTCGGGGCCCACTTAGAAATGTCATTGTTTCCCTTGAAAACATAAATTAAATTAATTTGAACAGGACATTTCAGGATAAAAGGAAATATATACATATTTAATTGAAATAAAAATGTTGTCCTTTAAACTAAGCACCCGCCACATGCAGCAGTTGCTTGCTGACCTTCTAGTTGTCAATATGTTAAGATAGTCTGAAGAATTCCACACCATGCATGCAGAAGCATCTCACACAAGTTGGATTGGCTTATTGGGCACTGCTAATTACCATACCGTCAAGCTGCTCCCACAACAGTTCAATAGGGTTGAGATCCGGTGACTGTGCTGGCCACTCCATTACAGACAGAACACCAGCTGACTGCTTCTTCCCTAAATAGTTCTTGCGTAGTTTGGAGCTGTTTTGGGGTCATTTTCCTGTTTTATGAGGAAATTGGCTCCAATTAAGTGTCGTCCACAGGGTGGTGAATGGTGTTCGAAAAATTTAATGATAGCATTCCATTTTCAAGATTTCTTTTACCCTGTACAAATCTCCCACGTTGCCATCACCAAGGCACCACATTTCCTACACCATTCTTGACAGATGGCATCAAGCTTTTCTCAGTCTTTTCATTTAGTCTGCATCTCACAAGTGTTCTTGTTTGTGATCTGAACACATCCAACTTAGATTCATCTGTCCATAATACACTTTTCCAATTTTCCTCTGTCCATTGTCTGTGTTCTTTTGCTCATCTTAATCTTCTGTTTTTCATTGGCCAGTGTGAGATATGGCTTTTTTTTGCAACTACGCCTAGAAGAACTGTCTCTTGAGTTGCCTATTTTACTGTTGACATTAAGACTGGTGTTTTGATGGTCCTATTTAAGGAGCTGCCGATTAGGGAACTGTGAGGGGTCTGTTTCTCAAACAAGACACTAATGTATTTGTTATCTTGTTCAGTTGTGCACGGGGGCCGTCCACTCTTCTTTCTATTCTGATTGAAGCTAGTTTGTGCTGGTCTGTAAAGGGATCTTATGTTTCTCGCAAGGAATATCCAATGACTTCCACAAGAACGTTTGTTGTTTATGGGTGTTTTGAGTCTGTAATTGAACCCACTAAAAACTTTTTGAAAGTTTTAATTCTGCTTTGATCAGCATAGCAGTTTTCAGCTGTGCTTACATATCTGCAAAAGGGTTCGGTAATTATCAATTAACCCTTTAAATTATAAACATGAATTAGCGAACACAACATGCCATTGGAACACACAAGTGTCACGCCTGCTCGGATTCCCACCCCCTTCGGGTCACGTTCGGTGTCCCCAAAGTTTTGATTCTTGGAAGGATCCCTAGGATGCATGAACTATGCCTTTACTCACCTGGGCTCAATTAGATCACCAAAAGGTTTTTTTCAGCTACAATAGTCATTTACAATATTAACAAAGTCTACACTGCAATTCTGATCTATTTCATGTTATTTTATTGGTCAACATTTGCTTTTCTTTTGAAAACAAAGACAATTTGAAGTTACCCAAAACTTTTGAACAGTTGTATAACTGTGTATAACTTAGATTTTTCTAATAAACATAGGTAACATATTACATATACAAAATATACATAGTTTGTTATTCACAAATTCCCACGTCAGATCTTTTTGCTGCAAAATGAAGTGCAAATATTTATTATATTATATTAATTATCTATTTTGGGGAGATAGTGTTGTACTCCACACTTTGCATACCCTTGGAGAATTGGTAATATGCGTACCATTATTAAGGAAAACATGAGTGAACAGGCAAATCACATTTCTTTTATTTTCTTATGGGATTCATATTCAACTGTTGATCATAACTGAATGGCACAATCATAAAACAAAACATGGCAACGAAAAAAAAAAAATTTATGACCCTTGTACAAAAGTATCCCTTCGTTCTTAATACTGTGTATTGCCCCCTTTAGCATCAATGACAGCATGCCATCTTTTGTAATAGTTGTCCATGAGGCCCCAAATTCTTGCATGTGGCATAGCTGCCCATTCGTCCTGGCAAAATTCCTCCAGGTCATGCAAAGTCTTTAGTCGTCTTGCATGAAGCGCACGTTTGAGATCTTCCCAGAGTGGCTCCATGATATTAAGGTCGGGAGACTGTGAGGGCCACTCCAGAACCTTCACCTTTTTCTGCTGTAGCCACTGGAGGGTCAACTTGGCCTTGTGCTTAGGGTCGTTGTCGTGCTGGAAAGTCCAGGAGCGTCCCATGCACTGCTTTAATGCAGAAGATTTTAAATTGTCTGCCAGTATTTTTTAATAACATGCAGCATTCATCTTGCCACAAGGTTCCCCATGCCTGTAGCGCCCACCCCCCTGAAACATCACTGAGCCACCACCATGCTTCACAGTGGGGATGGCATTTTGGTTGACCCCTCTTCAAACATAGCGCTTATGGGCATGACGATGAAGATCTATTTTGGTCAAATCCCTCCAAATTACAGTGTGCCAGAAGCTGCGAGGCGTGTCAAGGTGTTGTCGGGTATATTGTAACCAGGCTTTTTTGTGGCACTGGCGCAGTAAAGGCTTCTTTCTGGCAACTCGACCAAGCTGCTAATTTTTTTTCAAGTATCATCGTGTTGTGCTCCTTGAAACAATCACACCGTCTTTTTCCAGAGCAGCCTCTATTTCTCCTGAGGTTACCTGTGGGTTTTTCTTTGTATCCCGAACAATTCTTGTGGCAATTGTGGCTGAAATCTGTCTTGGTCTTCCTGACCTTGGCTTGGTATCAAGAGATCCCTGACTTTTCCACTTCTTAATAAGTGATTGAACCGTACTGACTGGCATTTTCAAGGCTTTTGATATCTTTTTATATCTTTATAAAGTTCTAGTCCTTTTTTTACGCAGGTATTTTGACAGTTCTTTTCTGCTCCCCAGGGCTCAGTATCTAGCCTGCTCAGTGCATCCACGTGAGAGCTAACAAACTCATTGACCATCTATACACAGACACTAATTGAAATTTAAAAAGCTGCAGGTGTGGGATAATTACCTTTAACTGTCATTTTAACCTGTGTGTTTCACCTTGTGTGTCTGTAACAAGGCCAAACATTCAAGGGAATGTTAACTTTTGATCAGGGCCATTTGGGTGATATCTCTTATCATTATTATTTAAAAAGGAGCCAAACAACTGTCATATTTTCGTATTTTCTAAATCAATACTAACATTTCACAATTTCTGCCAGGGTATGCAACCTTTTGAGCTTTATGAAGAAATATCTCTCATTGTTATGTCAATTTAGTGAGCTCCCTCCATTACAAGCCAACATCGGAAGACATTAAATGAAAAAAGTGTTCAAAATAATATTTTACACAAATTATGGTTTGTGTAAAATGCTCATTATGTATGCGTCTAAGCACATCAATACCCAAGAGTGCTGCGTCAATGCTTCTATTTGCACATTGGCGTGAGTGACTGCATAAGAAATACTTATAGGAATCACTCAGGGTGCATTGTGTTAATTATACATGAATTCACTCTGCTGCTTGGGTATGACTGTTTAGTATGTATGTTTGTATATGGCCAGTTGGAATAAAGTGAATCAAAAAAGTATTTCTGAAGGTTCAGTACATTTTTGGTTTCTTTGCCTCGGTATTTCAGCTGCCTTTGGATTTATAATTATAAAATGACTATGGCGTTAAAGTGCCGACTGACAGCTTCAAAATGAGAATATATTTAACCGTACCAGATGAACAATTTAGAGATTTTTGCAATGGACATTGTCCGCCCACATTTCTGGGCAGATCAACACTATTTAAAATGAAGTAATCGTGTCTAATACTTGGTTTGCATATATTTTGCGTGCAATGATGCTGTAAAGTTGTCAACCCATATGCAACATCAGACAATGTCATTGGGCGTGTTCAGGTTGTGTTTAATAACAGGACGCAGGACATCTGATGACATATGATGGATGGGGTTGGACTTCTGTTATGTATGTTTAGTGAATACATATATGACATGATATGTGACCGGTAAAGACTCGTGTCAAACGTGTATGTGTGTGTGTGTGTGTGTGTGTGTGGGGGGGGGTTATAATTTTTCACATGACATAATAAGATCCACCCAATATTTCCAATGATAATACATTTGACATGCTTCATTCATGTTTTTGACAGGAGACTGAATTACGGACTGATCTACTCATCTGTAATTATTGTTTTATTTCATTTTTCTGTGAAACCGTGTGATTGCCATAACTTAATGTAGAACTTAACAATCAATGATAAGATAAGACAAATTGCTACATTAGATGTTCTATCCCCCCAAGACCTAGGCATTGGCTGTGACTTCTATGGTTGGTTAACAATCACATATTCACCCCCAGAGGTCTTTTCATTGTGCATGAACAATGCTGACTCACTGGTGACTAAGCCTTGCTTTTCTGAAGTAATCTTCACCATCCTAAATGAATGTTCCAAACATTTATTACAAAGTGCAGTATCCTAAAATGTGTAGAATGTTCTCAATGTGCCGTTGTACTTCTATGAATTCAGATAAGCATTGGTTGCACAAACTGCCGTCACAATTCCGCAGACACACGCGACCACATATCACCGTATTAACTAAATAAACTATACTACACGAACATTAGCTTGATTTGGTTTTGCACACGGGATAGGCTAGTTTAATATGCAGTGAAGATTTGTATAATGTATAGACGTGGCTGAAACTTGTGTGTGTGTGTGTGCGCTCGTGTCTGTGGGCTTGATTGGAATGTTTCTTCGAATGATCATTTTGGGATGATATGGCTCCATATTGCTATGGGGTAACACATATAGAAAATACCTCTTCCACAGGATTGATGGTGTAATTTAGGATCTGACTATGAAAAATGGATCAGTGTGGGGATGTTGGGGGTACGCTATTTTATTCATATGTTATGAAGTTCTGGCGACTAGAGTTTCACATGATATTCTTCTGCATACTTTACTATGGACACCTTTGACGTGTGCAAAATAATAATCGTGGATGGGGATACCTTTTTTATCATTGGGTAATGGTGATCATATATCCTTTTAAATGTGAAATAAAACAATAGATGGGCATATGAAGTTTGATTGGGCATTTGATTGTAAGTCATGTGATGAATCATGAATCACACACAACACACACCTTGGATGACAAAAGCATTTCCCCGTCCGATATAAAGTCACAATCAATCCCCATAACATGGCCTATATTTTAACGGATGTCCAACCTAGTCATTAGAGAGGTAGGGTTTTTTTATGCCGGAAGTCCTATCCCTGAAGACATCGTGGACACACCCACCAGCGTCATGAATAATAAAAGTGACACAGCCCCCCCACAGTCCATGGTCTATCAGGCTTGCCACAGCTAAACTCAACAGTGCTTTTCTTCTTTTTCTTCTACCAAACAGTTGTTTTGGATCGTCTGTGAACAGTTTATTCAGATGAATCTGCCTTTGTGATGGCCAGCATTGACACTTGTGTTTTCATGTTGTCAGACACCAGAAGCATCCCGAATACAAAGCCAAGAATCAAGATTAGCCATTGACAGCTCTGCTGTGCATGCGAATGAAAACATATCTCACTTGTCATTTGTAAATGGTTTCCAGGATATATGAAAATACCAGAAAATTTAAGCCAACAGTCTTCTCTTTAAGCATCATAGTTGTTCAGTCATTTCCAATAGAAAGTGCTGGAATAAGAAGCCGAGTATAACTCTTGTATGTGTGTGATACATGTGATTGATATGTGTCCCTACCTCTATTAGTATACCGGCACATCTGCAGGAGCATCTGTTTTGTGTGTCCATGTGTTCACTTGTTCAGTGGGCTATGCATGAATTCAGTGTTTGCACAAGCACTAAATGTGCATCTATGTGTGTGTGACTTTGGATCAGTGTGAGTGCAAACAATGTGTTGTGTGTGTGTGAGTGCGTTCGTGTTCATGCGCCTGTCACAGCGTGTGTCAAGAGCTTATCCCGAGAGTAGAATATGTGCTTCCCTTTCTCTGCAGTCAATGAGTACCTTGAACTCCAGGGTAATTGTAACTAATTAAGCCAAATAATTGAGTCAATTAAGCTGTGAAAGAGTTTGAATAAAACAGAGAGTTGATCTGTCTGTCCCAGCGGTACATGTGGAGGATTATGCCACTGCACTCATTCCCCACGTGCTCCTCGCTCCCCTCCGCCAACGCCTCCATACTTGCCTTTTCACAGCGCTCCCTACGTTTCTTTACCTCTCGTTCACTGTGCTTTTGTTTTACCCTCTTTCTTCATGTCTCTACCGCTCTTTTGTTCTCCGCCGTGCCTCGGTTTTCCTCCCTCTCTCCCCCTCTTTGCCGGCCCTACATGCTAATGGACACCGCGGCCCCGCCCTCCCTCTCATGTCTGTCTAATCAAAAATCAATTAAAAACACCTCGCCGCCAAGTCTCGGGAGCCCGCCCCGGTCTGAGGGTGGAACGGAAAAGCTTCCCGCAAACACTCTCACTGCTCTCTCTCCCCTCCTCTCCCCTCCCCTCCACTCTTTCTCTCGCCACTCGTTGGACGTCTCCCGCCTGCACTAAGCTCCGCCCCTCCTGTCTACTGGAAGTTCGCAACATGATTTACGAGAACTGAGAACTTAATTTGTATTTTTTTTTCCCCTCCCTTCCCCTGCATCCTCTCATTTATTTATTAGATTTTTCTCCCCGTCCGCCGACTCTTCCTGTCTCGTGGAGGAGGAGGATTAGAGGGGCAGAGTGGTCTCGGGGCAGACCGGCAGACTGGCAGGCCTGCAGACATGGAACAGATATGTCCCACAGTTAATGGCATTAGGGCTGTCCCTGAGCAGAGCGGGGGAGGGGAGGCCGACTGGGAGAGACAGACAAACATTAAAACTGCCTCTCTGCCAGCCGCACATCTACTGTCTACTTTACTCCAACTAAACTCTGAGTGTGTGTGTGCGTGTGTGTGCGTGTGTGTGTTCGTCTGCCTCACCACACTATCCATCTGCCCCTGTATGCCCAGAAACTCAGGTTTACGTTCCCATGCGCTGCGATTCCCACAAACGCTTTTCAAACAAACAAACAAAGCACACAAACACCAACGTTCATGCATCCATGCACACACAAACGCCCACACACACACACACACACACACACACATGCCCAACAACACCCACAGCACACATGTGGATTCAGGTAGAAAACACAATTCTCTCCCTGTGTCAGGTGCAAATGGATATCAGTGCAAAGGCAAACACGATGCTCTGTGGAGTGGGGACGTCACGGTGGACTGTCTATACGGATAAAACTTCAATCACTCCTCACCGTGCCGTCCTACCCCTTTACTCATTTGCACTTGCTCTGCTTTCTAACAAGGTGTAACTGATCCTGGCGGTTTTGGCGACAGCCACGACGACACCCCCCGTTCTCGTGTCTCTCAGTCGAGCGTCCAAACGCAGCACCCCTCCCAGCCCTCCCGGGCCTCCCCTGTCTGGGGATCAGAGCCCCAAGGCACCTCCACCAACACATGCTCAAATTACCTGCGGCAGCCTGCTGGGGGAGACCGAAACATAGCGCTGAGCAGAGAGGAGGGAGAGACAACACTGGAAGAGAAGGTAGGAGAGGCGGGTGGGTGAAGGGGGCACGTTCTTCTTCCTTACACATTTTGTCAGGTAATATTCATGTTTTTCTTTTTTAAAAGGGATGGATATCAGGAACACGAAGCAATACTAATAGTTGCCAAAACAATGTTTCTACAGTGGTGTCCTAGGGCAGACGAGGTATTACACTACACTGGGCCAACCATGAACACCACAGGTAGCTCAGACAGAGCTGTGAACAATTGAAAGAGGGCAAGACGGAACTTCCGTGGCACAGAAAAGATCGAAACTTCATATTCCCGAAAAGGATCTATAATCGAACCGATTGCCGTGTATAGCTGTGGAGTATTGGGTTCACTTAGCAACAAAGAATAAAAAAATGTGACAAACACTTAACTCAAGGAATTCTCAAACCGTCCATAACGAAGCTCTCATCTGCAGAAATGCAAGCCTAGGAAAGAGCTCCCGCAGCGAGCTGGTTTTGCTCTGTTCACAAACAGGCTTCGCAGAGCCCCGAGACAGCAACACAATTACACCTAACAAAATCATGAGAAAACAAAAAGAAAACTATATGACAAACTGGAAAAAAACAAGGCATATTAGAATATGTTTATCGGGGATATACTGTGCGTATATACAATAGATATTTTTTTTACATTTATACACTGCTCCCAAAAGACAGCATTTAAATCACCTATCTGGTCTCAATTAACCTAATATATTAACAATCAATTTTAACAATCAAAATCTTTACTGTAAATTGTGTAATTCGTTGAGAATAAAAAGACTTAACAACGGTCAATAAGAATACTCAAGCAGAAAATCGAAGTAAACAATTGAAAGTTAACACAGGCTGTTACAACTTGCGTGAATTTAATCACGGCAAATCATCATGTGACTCAATAGTTTGCCTGAATGCACTTCCGACAACATCTGGGCATGCTTCTGATGAGACAGCAGATGGTGTCCTGGGGGGATCTCCTCCCAGACCTGGATCAGGGCATCAGTGAGCTCCTGGACAGTCTGTGGCGCTACTTGGCGGGTGTCGGATGCACCAATACATAAAGTCCCAGAGGTTCTCAATTGGATTCAGGTCTGGGGAACGTGAATGGCATCGATGCCATTGTCATCCAGGAACTGCCCACACACTCATGCCTCAAGGCCGAGCATTGTCCTGCACCAGGAGGAACCCAGGGCCCAATGCACCAATGTCTGACGATGGGTCTGAGGATTTCATCCAGGTACCTAACAGCAGTCAGGGTGCTGTTGGCTAGCATGTGGAGGTCTGTGCAACCCTCCAAGTTCAAAGAAGAAATCAGTTTAGAAACATTGCATGTTTCTTAAAAAAACTTTCTCTGCTCAGGTTTTCATCAAGTATTTTTTGTACTATCCTTTGATAATTTCTTTTTCAAACCTGTCCTCCCTATCAATCCCTGCCACTGAAAAACATCCCCACAGCATTATGCTGCTACCTCCCTGCTTCACTGTACTTATGGTACTGGCCAAGTGGTAGTAACTGGTTTGTTTCTTATGTGTTGCTTGGCAGTCAGGCCAAAGATTTCAAACTTGGTTTCACCAGACCAAGGAATCTTGTTTTTCTCTCTAAGAGAGGCTTTTAGGTGCCATTTGGCAAACTTTAAGTGGGATCTCAAGTGCTTCTTATTGATAAGTGACTTCTGTCTGACCACTTTTACAATATGGTCTGATTGGCTTGCCCTTCTCGAAGGTTCTCTCATTGTAACTTTTCGGCATGGATGGGAGACAAGCGCAGGATCAAAGAAGGAGTTTTAATTCCATACAACGACCAAAACCAAGCACAGTGCGCTGGTAATACAAATGTAAGTAATTCACTGAACAATAAAAGTAAACAGAAGACATACAGGAACATCACAATGTAACAATGATTGACCAGGCCTGGGAGAAAAGGACTGAACTGAATACACAGACTAACGACGAGAACAGAAACAGGTGATGGCTCCACACAGGTGAACAGAATGAACGGATTAACTGAACCGAGCACACTAAAGACCCAACAACGACATGATGAACCCACTAAAAACACATTAAACATGCACACGAGCGATACTGTTTGGCTGGAATTGTTACACTCTTCTCCACACTGGAACGTTGGATCTCTGCCAAAGTGACCAGGTCTGAATATTAATGTAAATGTTATAATTCTGGTTAGATTTCTTTTAATGAATTTTTCCAAAATGTCTAAAGATTGGTGTACATTGAATATTTGAGTATTTTGAATCCTGTTATTCAACAATGTGAAAAAAACGGAATGATCCGAATACATTAGAAATGCACTGACTGTCGTTTCATTGAAAATGTCAGTGGATATGAAATATTTAGGTTCCTTCTAAAATGGGTCTAGAAACACGCCCATACTTCACTGCTTTTTAGCAAATGTAACTCTGCGTATTAGTTTGAAAGCCCCTTAGGGTCAACGTACAATAACACTCTTGATGTTTGTACTCAAGAGTGTTAAGAGAGGCGCGGAAGGATGAAAACCAACAGGTCCAGGAACAGCGGGATGGGAGAGGACAAGAGGGCTGGCAAAGAGAGGAGAGTTGTAGCCTTTTGGTTCTAAAACATGCACACACAGTACCCAGTCTTCCTGCTGGCAGCATGAGAGCGAGTGGAAAGGCAATGAAATAGGGTACTGACACAGTGCAGGAGCCAGCGCACACTGGCTTTTGATGAATGGGGACAAGAGTTAGTAAATATACATGGAGCCCGCCTCCCCGGCACATTGTGCTGCCTCAGCACACCGCAGATTGGCTCCTTCTCCCCCATTTCCTCCTTCTGCGTGACAAAAGGTTAAGTCACGACAATATTGTCTTGGATCATGGAAATATCAGCATGTTTTTCCCTCCCTGCTAAAAGTGCGCCTAGTTGATCCATCCTTCCCGCGGCGGTGATGGAGAAGGGGGAAGATGGGGGGGGGGGGGACGACACAGAGGGACAGTCACTAGCCTCCAGTGTTTCCCCTTTTTATCTCCGTGTCACCAAGGCCGCCTCAGGGCACTTAAGGTGTGCCTGCAAACAGCTTTAGACAAAGCTATCGATCCAATAGAGGAGAACTGCCATAGCTGCTCCCCCACACACGTCCCCTTGAGGACCCAAGAAGGTGAGTGCTTTTGGGGCAGAGGCTTTTCGGGTACGGGCCCTGGTCACCCACTGATGGAGGATGAAGATTGGGCTCCAAGTGTTCATTCTGCATACACAGTATTAGAATTCCTTGTCAAGCGTCACTCTAGCTTCAAAAAATGGTCCAAGCTAACTGCTCTTGTACTAGTGATTATTTGCCTCTGGAGAATTAAGCATTCAAGTATTTATGGCATATTGTGCTTTTGGTTACCATTTCACTTTGCTAGTATAGACATATTAGCATAATTAGAAATGTCTAAGCACATTGCTTTGAACACCCTAAATGATTACATTTAGATTATGCTAACTTTATGCTAACTGCGTTAATACCCTGCTGGTTAGACTAGATTAGAGTAGTAATGTTTGTCAGATCTGAATGTAATCTCATTTCTCCAGTACACTGCAAACCACTGCTCCATAACACTAGCCACTAGAAAAGACAGAAAGTCATCAATCACTCTTCTTTTCTCTGACACTCTGCCAACAAACTGCATAGGAGATGATGAGAGGAATGATTTGAAGTCCTACCTGACTTTCACATCATGTGTAAACACACCTACACACACACCCAACACTTCCACCCGAACACTCCCACTAATACTTTCATTTTAGGAAATAGATGGAAATGATCTCTCGCTGACACTTTGTCAGTAGGGTTTTTTACAGAGCCTTTTATCCAATGTGTCGTTGTTGTTTTGTGCGTTAATGTACAGCTTTTTGAGTATGAGGCACCAGCACCCCGACCTCCAAATCTAAAGAAACTAAATAATTCACTTACTAATATGAGTTCTTGTTATAATGAAAAAGAGCTTTTAGCGTTTATCTGAACGGCACACAAGCACACATATCTGAACCTCAAGGTGCTTTATTAAAAGCCTCACTACATACTTTGTTATTTTCAAATGGCACCCTATTCAGTCAGGAATCCCACAGTCCAAAAATTACTCTTTCCAGAAGATAGAGTGTATTTTTATAAATACAAAACATGAACACATCATTTGTTGCATTTGTGAGTATAAAGTGAAAATGTGCCAGCAGTCTTTGATAGATATTTTAACGGGGTAGTCGATGCAGATGTTTTATTATTAAAGAAGAGGGGGGGGGGGGTTGGGGGAGTAATCATCAACAGAAAACAGACCGATGTCACCGGAAGGCGCGGTCATCTCCGTGGCAGCTTCCCCGGTGGCCCCTAAACACTTTCCCTGGTTGTCCCTCCCCCTGCTATGCTCTTGTCTGACTGGAGCCAATCAGCTGTGAGGGCAGCATGGCTTGGGGCTGCCCACTCTCTGCCCTGTTACAGCCGCATTCTCCTCCATATATTTCTCGTAATGCATGTTCTTTGTCTGCTTCAGTTATGGCTCATCCCCCACTATTCCTCCATTGATGAGGTCCTGATAGGTTACAACTGGGACAGGGGCATGGCTGGCCTTGCTGGCTACCCCTGGAACGTTCAAGAATTTGTCAGCCATCTTTGGGGGTTGTTGTGATGCTGATGAGGTAGTCGGGGGTGCATTCCTACAACATAATATTCATATATACAATATATCTGCATTTTCCCAACAAAATGAAAAGGCGAGCTTTAAGACGATACAAATTGTTTTACAATCATTTACAATGATGTCTAGACATTGCAGACATTTAGCTGGTTACACACAATAATTGACAAATAACAAACAATGCCTGTACTTAACAATAATGTCTCGCAAAAGTCATGCGAGCAGGCTGTGATCTTGAATAAAAAAAATCACAAATATTTGTTCCTATCAGTTTGCTACTTTTATGCCGCATGCTAAAAAAAAAAAAAAACTTGGCCTCTGTGTCCAGAAACAATCGAGTTACGGTCTTTTTTTCACGAAAAAGGCCTATGGTGGTTTGTTATGTGCCCCCTGGCAATAGGCCACATACCCTCAGGGTGGGAGTTGCTGCTGTAGAGGGTACCTGTGGTGTGTGGTGCCGAGGTGTTCGTCACTTATGAGTGGACTTTCCGAAAGAGTGTTCATGTTCTTACTGGTACATGTTCTTGAGTCCAATAAATGAGATGACAAAACCTACGGGGGTGAATGAACTTGGTACCTTCGATTAGGATACTACTTGAGTTTTTCTAAGTTCTTCTCTTGAGCCGTTAGTTAATTATCTTACACTCCGTTATTGAAAAAAAGCAATGTATGTCTGCCTTCAAACGGCTCATCTGATGTGTGCATTAGGAATTCCAAACAGACCTAGTGCCAGATTTTCTCAGAAGAGTGTGATTCTTTTAAGTATTATTACCTCTCACTGCTACTGAAGCTTACAGTTGTTCAGTGTTTTTGCTATGACAGTATTTATCAGTCTAAAAAGACGTCTTAAAATAATGTAGTAGTGTTCCTAGAAAGCTCCTACAGAAGCTTTTCTCTGGAATTGTTTATTTATGTCTGATACACGGAAAAAAGATACACTTTCCAACCCATATGAATTTTTAACATAGTGAAACGGTTATAAAACATATACAAATAGAATTTAATAGGACATGAATAAGCGTTTTCATGAGTAAGAACATTTCCATATTGTTTCAATACATTTTTTAGGGACATACACTCAAAGTATGTTATCTTTTATAATACTTTACAAAGCATATCATCATGTTTGTGATGGTAATAATATGTGATTTTTGTGAACACCTTAATCAACATATTTCAAGCGCCTGTGTGCATTAAATTGACAGGAAGAGAATTTCTATAAAAAAATTTCCTAAATTCACTGGTATGTCATGAACATGAATATAAATGTGTTTACTTTCACAAAGAATTACCTGTTTACTTTTTTAAGCTGAGGGAAGCCTACATGTCTAATTCTTTTATCTTAGATATACAGTATGCTTTTGGAACCTTGCTTGAGACTAATCCAACAGCTCCTCACTTATTGCGATCAGACAAATGCCCTCCACCAGACTGGTGCTCTCCAGTTCATTACAGCACACAGAGTGCATCCTGGAATTAAACAAAAACAATTGTTAAATGCATGCCTCTGTTGGAACTGTTTTAGAAATAAAATGAATGGTGTATTTAAAGCAAACACACTTTTCAGCTTTGATTCTATTTTAGCTGTGTACAAAAAGAGAAACTCACATTTTAATATTTTATCAGACACTTAATATCTTTAGTGACCTTAATTTGACAACATTGCTAGCTAACTTATCCAAGTACTGTATTCTGAAGTGTTCTGCTTTCTAAAATAACTACCGGGGGATTTTGATCATGCTGGGAAGATTTGGTCATGACTTGTTTTTTTTAAATGTATTTACCATGTTCAAGACCCACTGTTACCATGTTCCAGCCCCACTGTTACAATGTTCCAGACCCACTGTAACCATGAACCTGTCACGGTACCGTCGCAGGACGGGACCTCCCCTGTTCGCGTAGCCTTCCGGCGTTCGACGTCGCCGGCCTTTTAGTCGCCATCGTGTGTGTTGTGTCCTGTTTTCCCCATGTCCTGTGAACGCATCCCTCCCTGATTCCTTACAGGTGCTGCTTGTTACCACAGTACTTAAGCCCTTGTGTTTCTCGTCTCCGTGTC